>CM036940.2:44244555-44263100 GCA_020352615.2 Yoshiicerus persimilis
AAAAGGCCTGATCACTGATTGGATGCTTAAATGTTTAATGGTATTTGTCATTTCATTAAAATAAGCAAAATTATACATTAAATACAAAAACTTCAAAGAAAATATTATTACACAATGACAATGAGTGTAATTATTGAAAACTCCTGAAAACAGTCGATATAATGATAGCCCAGTAAAATTTTGATATACTGTCACGTCTTTCTTAAAATATTCCTTTATACTGGTATATGTCTGGCAGCTAGACTTAATTTTGACATTTCATTCCGCTATTTCCGTCATTCTATGTTTTAAGATTACAAATCTGTCATGTGTAGATGGAACAATCGGTGTCTAAATTGAAAGTCTAGTATGACCATATGGACAGTTTCTCAGTGCCCGTTCTGCTTTCACATGAGCATATGTTTTAAGGAAATTTTTGAGGGGTCAAGGTTTCATTAAAATTAAGTCGTTTTCTGGAACGAGGTAACGATGTTACCTCAAACATGATACTAGAGACGTTAAATTAAATAATTTAAGCAAATGATAATAAAATAATGCCTAGCTACCATGTTTCACTTTTTAGTACTTCTGTGCCGCTTTCGTACCTTTGATACTATTAATAATAAAGTTAATGCGATACTAACTTTGCGCGCTGTCAGTTAAGCAAATGCAATATTTTCTTAGAAAATCTTAATGCACACTGCAAATACAACTACAAAGAATTTTATCTAGATTCATAATGGCATTTCACACAAGAACTTTTTATAGTGGATACATTAATTGTTAATTACAATGTCCATTGACAAGTGGTCCCATATTAAATGAAGACAATCCATGTAATCAAAATGTCTGAATGATTTTAATTTATGATGCTGCCGTCTTCCAAGTGGAATGACTTTACGGAAGTCATGTTCACATAATGTATTCCTGCACAGACCTACATGCTCATAATTCTATTATATTGGTAACTAGAATTGAGATCATGCCATATGTAATATTTAATGCTACAGAGACAGCGAGAATACATATATGTAGTCAACATTGACATTTTATCTTACAGTAATCTTAAGAAGTTCTTTGTAGCTCTGCATTGGATTGTTGTTGTCATGGAACGTCATGTTTTTGTCGCTGTAGTGAATTTCTACTGAGAGAGTACGCACGTTTTCCTAGTTTGTATTACTATTGTGTATAAGATAAAGCTAAAATATCTTTATTATTATTATTATTATATATAACTATATATTGTGTTTGCTTCACTTACTGCTAAAAAATACAAAAGGAACATACCCTCCAGTTTTAGTGTACCTGACAATAATTTAAATTCCAGAAAACTGTATTTAATTTACAGTAGCCTGTATAAACCGGAATAATTTTATTAAATACAAATGACATGTAATATAAACCAATGTATTTGTAAGTAAAACGTGGAATAACATTAGTCACTTTTTTCATAAACTTTGAGCAGTAAATACCGTCAAAATGATAACCAATTTTAAAGACTTGGCTATTTCTCTTTTGGTTTCCAAATTAGACAACGTGAAGGCCATAAATAATAGTTCAGGAAATAAAGTTTTACAAACGTTTGGACTTTACGTTTTCATTGGACAAGCTGTGGGAGTCATGCCGTTTTCTTTTGATACGTCGAAGGAAGAATTCCATCTCAAAAAATCCGTAATGATAAAAGTGATTACAATATTGAATTTTCTTTGTGCGTGTTACGAAATATCTTACATGAAAATCAGACTGACAGATCCAAATTTTAGCAAAGGAGAATTTGCTGCCATTTTTCATTACTTAGTAGGTCATTCTGTAAACACTGTCGTTTTGCTGAGTTTCCAAGTGAAACAAGTTAAAATAGTGCAGGTTTTAAATAACATCATATTGCTCACGGCCAATTCAATGAAATGTAAGATATATTACTATTACTTTAAGATACTAGGTTACAATATTGCTGGATTACATTATATTTTTGTATTTTCAGACACGGCAACTAAAACCCCGGAAACCAAAGCAATGTATAGAAGAGGACATAGCTCTCTGGAAATCCTTTTGATAAAATGGATCCTTCCAGTGTATATTACAATAGCCATCGTATCATGTTTGAATACTTGCTTCGCTGGATCAGGGAAATATTTTATTGCTGAACTTCTTTTTCCAGACAAAGACAGGAATACAATTATGAAAAATGTTGTACTTTTTCTTCAAATTTATTCCTTTGTAGCAGGATTTATTACTTACTTTATGTTTCACGCGTACGTTTCTATCTACGTTTTCAGAAACTCATATTTGCTGAGCCATATCAGGTAAGAGTAAATATTGATTTACTCATGCAAATTTATAATCGTGCATTTTTATACGATACTAAATAATAAACCATTGAAAAATGCATAAAAGCAAGACAGTAAAGAATAGTTTTTTATAAAACTGAGTTTATAATGTTGGGTTGTTCAAAAAATTTGCCTTGTTTTCCTAAATAACGTAAATCATTTCATTATAAACTAATATTTTGTATTTATAAATAATTATAGTAAATGTTATAAAAATAAATTATTATATGTTTATTTGTATAAATTCAAATACTTGTTTTACTAGCTCTACTAATTACATAGCATATTGCTACATTTCATTTTCTTATTTTGCAGGCTTTTTGGGACTGATTTTCTTACACAACTTTTAGATTACAACAAAATGAAGATATTAAATATACTTTTCAAGGACAGCTTTATCTCTTCAGTTATTCCATTAATGATCGTCAGTCTTACGATAAACACATTATTTGCATCTTTCTGTTCAATTCGCCTTTATGGTATCATCCCACCTGAAGAGTATTCTATGTTTCCTAGTTTACTGATATTTACTGTAATACAACTCGTTGGATGCTTGAATGGCTTCTCCATTTGTTGGGAAAATTCACTTGACTTCGTTTTGGAGAATAATTCTGCATTGGCATTTACAACAAAATGCGTGGATAACGAAGTTGTTTATAAAAGAAAGCGTTTAAATGCAGTCAAGCCGTATGGAGTAGGTGTAGGTGTAATCAGAGCAGTTAAACAAGACCGAGTATTTGATTACTATCAAGGAATATTGGATAATTTGATTACTCTACTGTGTTTGTATCAATAGGTAATACAGCAATACGTCATACTGTACTACTTCACCGTTCGTAAAAAATTAATTCTTAGTGCCTTGATGTTTCCCAAAATGTCTTGGTACAATATTTATATCACAATAATTTATGTATGTCATATTTACTGGTATTACGTATTCCAGAAGGTCATTGTTGTTGGAAAACTGTCTGAATATTTTACATGTCTGTATAGTTTCTGCTTTAAGAGCAAAAAAGGCAAACAAAGTAAAAGTATGTCTCGTTGGAGGAGAACAGAGAAGTCGATAGTCCAGAAATATATGGTTACAATTTTAGGCATTGTTGCTTATAAATAAGTGTTATGTTCTGCTACATGCACGGTGTGGCTTAAGAAATGCAATAATTTAAATAATGATAATAATTTATTATAAATAATAATTAAATAATAATTTAAATAATACTAATTAATTGCAATTTCATGATGGTCTTTAAAATAATTAGTATGGCAATCATTTTGCTAGAAATGTAATTTATCTTTATCACCATGAAAAATAATATTAGCAAAAATTAGAACAAGGTTATTTCACTATTACATTGAACATCATTTTTCTTTCACATTACCATTTATTATCCTGCCATTTCTTGGCGAAAAAGCAGCAAAAAATGACTTTCTAAGCATGATTTTTTAAGCAAGTGAACCATGCTTTCATTTTGAATTTCAAATCATCGGCAACTTGTGTGGGCGTCCATTATGACCCTCCAGGAAATTTTAGAGACGCTGCAAACGTTTTGAAACCATAAAAATTATTTCTATCCGTTCAATCCTTAACAAACAAAGGATTTTCTTATTTTATCTGAGAAATTATTAAAGCGTTAATAAAAATTAATAAGTAACCTGCTGAAGAATAAGACTCAATTTTATTTTATCTGAGAAATTATTAAAATGTTAATAAAAATTAATAAGTAAGCTGCTGAAGAATAAGACTCGATTTATTCGGAAAAGTGTCAATTTATTTGAAAAAGCTTCAATTTATGCCAAAATGCAATTCTATAGCATGCTACCATGGTGGTACAATTACTGAATTATGATTTGTTTTCATAAGGTCAAATATAGCAGAAGCTACAGCCCAAGAAAATCTATAAAAGCACCCGCGAATCAGAAAGAAATACAAATAAGAAAACATAAACAAAACCTTTCCTCGCATTACGGTTAAATTTAATAGCTTTGAACTATTTGTGCGTACTTTTCGTGTGTAATCAAAATGATTTCCAAATGTTGTATCATTTGTTGTAAAGAAAAAATTAAAATCCAGGAGAAAAACTCACAACCCGTTACGCTGGCAGAAGATGACAATTATCAAAAGAAGGGTAATAATGTTTCACAAAACTTTATATTAATGCCAACTCAGATCACATTTATCATTGTGTCCAAAGTTCAGAAACGACACTGCATTATATTATAGCATATTCTGCTTTTGTCCTTTATTTTTGTCAAATTCGTTTTTGACTTTCATTTTTAGTATAATGCATTTTTGCCTTTCCTTCAATTAATTATTTAGTTTAATTAATTATGCCACTACTATTGGTCATTAAATCCCATATTGAGTGAGATTGCCAATGTTTTTCGACACATCAAGCCATTAATGGTCTTTCAATCTTTAATAATCCATATGCATTCGATCAGTAACGTTTTCATTCAGTCAGTTCCGCATTCATTCGGTCAATACCGTTGAATTCGGTCAGTTCCGATTTCTTTCGGTCAGACCCGTTTTCATTCGATCAGATACATTTTTATTCAGTCAGTTCTGATTCCATTCGGTCAGTCCCGTTTTCGGTAAATATTAATTACTTTATATAAAACTTTTCAATCAGGTGAAAGAAATATGAATGCCACAAGTCAAATGCAATTCTTCCTGAGTAAACTTTTGGAAATTCCTGAATACACCTGCCAAAAACTGATTCATCATTTTGGAAACAGCGATCTTTGGATAGAATGCTGTGAATCTTGTTCCCCTGTTGTGGATAAATGCAAAGCTACTTTAAAACAAGTAGACAGTTTGCAAAAGGAGTACGAGGAATTGCGATCCAATATTAAAACCACAATGCTCAAATCTCAGAAAACGTTGAAATTTGAATCGAAATGTGAAGCAATAGTAAGATCACATGTTATTACAAGAGGTAATATTCTGTCATTTATCTTGCAGATGTATCGCTATAAACGTTACGGATAATTCATTATTTGCATTAATGCGTGAAATTATTTTTTTAAATTAGAAATTGAAAATTTCATTAACGTACACCCGACAGTGACCGAAACGGAGGAAATTACAGATGGAAATATTTACTTTGATTCAAGTAGTTTGCCAGCCGTTATTGGATGCAATACACATTTTTTCTTTGAAAACATCAGCAAAGCAAAAAATGGTGAGGAAGGCACAATTTTGTCTATTTGTAGGCATTTCTAATTTTTACAGAAGGTCTTCCCACTTGCATGCAGCATTTCGAAAATTTATAGTGCTAAACCTAAATGAAAAATTAAATTCTATCCCGTTAATGCTATCCCGCTAACAATGCTATAGAAGAAATGGGCTCCACTCCAAGCTAATAACTTGTTGTCAATATTGGTATAATTTTTAATTTATTTTTTACTTGCAAAAACAAAACGGCGTTAAATCCAGGATAACACAACGATATCAAGTTACGACGAACTTTTCTTTTAGATACGACGGACTTTGCTTTTAGACCACTTTTGTCTTAAATTCTTAAAACATGATACCTTAATGAAGTATTATGAATACTGTTTTGATTATTTCAGAAAATGACAACATGGATGGTATTTTAGAATCTTCAGATATTCTTAAGAGCAATCAAACTGCGAAGTATATGGATATTTCCAAAGTGGATTATGGTAAATCAAATCCATCGGAAACAGACAATCTTAATGTACATTCTGGAGACAGTTCTTCAAGTGACGATTTGAAAGACCAACTTGAGTTATCTGCAAAATCAAATAGAACTCTTCAAGTTGGCAATTATTCAGTAAATACGGCAAATCAAAATAATGCTCCTGAAAGTGAAAGTGATACTGCAAAAAAACACAGTGATAGAAAACACGAATGTCACTTATGTTTGCAGTTATTTAAATTATCTCAAGATTTAAAAGTTCATCTCCTTACACATTCAAGACGACGCAGTAGTAACGTAATGTATTATGAATGTGACATATGCGGCAAGCGATTGAAAGGGGTTCGCATTCTCAAACTCCATTACAAAAGACACTCTGGTGAGAGACCTTTTAAATGCGATATTTGTGGCAAGTCTTTTGCAGATAAAGGCAATCTAAAGGAACACCACATGAGACATACTGGAGAAAGGCCTTATGAATGTAACATTTGTGGCAAGTCTTTTGTACATGACCGTATGTTAAAACAAAGCAGGCAGTCACGCGGATTTGACGTTCAGCTGTGCTGTGTATAAATGGGGCCTCGTTATAACGTTCCATTGGAATTGAATATTTTACAACGCAATGTTTATACGCTGTACCTACTGTATATCCACTACCGTATGGGAAATATAAAAAGGGCTATTGTGATATTTTACTTTTTTCGAAATATATTTTTTTTCGAAGGGAAACGGCCATAAACACCTAAACAAAAATTGTGCTATAACTTCTAAACGCAACATATGCTAAAAGCATAATCATAGTTATTAGATTGTCCATCTTTTAATGACCAACTTTGTAATTGAAACCACAGTTAGCAAATGTTGCGTTCAAAAGTTATAATGGTTTAAAAAATCCCTTTTTTCACAGATTTTTTTCAAAATTGAAGCAGGAGCGTATTGAAAAAATTGATGCACTATATCCCTGAGGGGAATCAGGGGCCACTTCTTAAATCCTTATTCGTCTTCTTATCTCGAAGATTTTAATATTCAGAATTGAAAAGTAAAACGAATTTTCAATGTTAATCAATATACCCCAATGTTAATTAGTATACCCTTGTGCTAAATATGTACACCTGCTAATTAGTATACCCACGTGTGTACATACGTTTAAATTAGTAACCCCACGTATGTACGTTTAAATTAGTATACTCACGTGTTATCTAGTATACCAACGTGTTATTTAGTATACCCACGTGTTATTTAGTATACCAACGTGTTATTTAGTATACCAACGTGTTATTTAGTATACCCACGTGTTATTTAGTATACCCACGTGTTATTTAGTATACCCACGTGTTATTTAGTATACCCACGTGTTATTTAGTATACCCACGTGTTATTTAGTATACCCACGTGTTATTTAGTATACCCACGTGTTATAGTATACCCACGTGTTATAGTATACCCACGTGTTATAGTATACCCACGTGTTATAGTATACCCACGTGTTATAGTATACCCACGTGTTAATTAGTATACTCACGTGTTAACTAGTATACTTACGTGTTAATTAGTATACCCACGTGTTATTTAGTATACCCACGTGTTATTTAGTATACCCACGTGTTAATTAGTATACCCACGTGTTATTTAATATACCCACGTGTTAATTAGTATACCCACGTGTTAACTAGTATACCCACGTGTTAATTAGTATACCCACGTGTTAACTAGTATACCCACGTGTTAATTAGTATACCTACGTGTTAATTAGTATACCCACGTGTTAATTAGTATACCCACGTGTTAATTAGTATACCCACGTGTGAATTAGTATACCCACGTGTTAATTAGTATACCCACGTGTTAATTAATATATCCACGTGTTAATTAGTATACCCACGTGTTAATTACTATACCCACGTGTTAATTAATATATCCACGTGTTAATTAATATATCCACGTGTTAATTAGTATACCCACGTGTTAATTAGTATACCCACGTGTTAATTAGTATACCCACGTATTAATTAGAATACCCACGTGTTAAATAATATATCCACGTGTTAATTAGTATACCCACGTGTTAATTAGTATACCCACGTGTTAATTAGTATACCCACGTGTTAATTAGTATACCCACGTGTTAATTAGTATACCCACGTGTTAATTAGTATACCCACGTGCTTTATTGGGGTATTAGGGCTTCAAATTACCCTTGTGGTAATTTAAATGGTAGCTATCCAAAAGAAAACCCCTATTCCAGCTATTAAAAACTGACGACGATGATTGCCCTGGTTAACCTTGACCTTTAAACCGCTACTTGGAAAAAGTTTAGTTAACCTTTGCTAAGGAGATGGCAGGTTACGTCTCGTTGTCATAATGTGATCAACTACAGCTTTGTCTCACTGCCTGCTTTGTTTTAACATACGGTCACATAAGAGTAATCTTAAGAAACATCACATGACTCATACTGGGGAAAAGCCTTTTAAATGTGATGTTTGTGACCACACATTTTCCGTGAGACATCGGCTTAATGAGCACCGAAGGAAACACACAGGAGAAAAGCCTTTTTGTTGTGACATCTGTGGCAAGACATTTATTAGGAAGTCAGATCTAAACAGTCACAAACGGTCGCACAGTGAACAAAAACCTTTCAAATGCAATTTATGTAATAAATCTTACAAGTTTAATACCCAGCTAATACGCCACCGCAAAACACACGTCAAGAAATAGTTCAGTTTACCATAGTTGATTAACAGAAAAGTGCAAAAAAATTATTTAAGGCGTTATAAATGATAAGATTGTAATTACAAATATACAAATAAACTGAAAAACTGCTGGAAAATGTTCAATAAATAACTAATCTTAACACATTCAGAGACCACGCAAATGGTTTATCGTTTCTCAATAACATCTTCATTAACAGACGGCAGGCATGATATAATAATTGAGTCAGGATTTTTGGCCACAATATATCTATATAAAGACTCTGGATTTATATCTACTGGAAAAACGTAAGCAAAGTTCGAGATATGTATCTTCATGAATCAGATTTCTCTAGCTAAGTTATATACTATAAACTAAATACACTACAACAGACAAAAAACTCTTGCCAAGCAGTATCATTAGCAAGACCTTCGGTCGGAATAATGACACTGCTTGTCCTCCGTTTTTCCCGTTCTCGGAATGGGTAGCCGTTAGTGACTCTAACCACATTATCACGACCTGCGGTCGTGCCAATGCGTTTGACTGCCCTTAATTATCCGTTGGCAATTTTTGAAAGCTGTGAAATTAATATTTTTACTAACAGTTGAATTGACTATCTCGTTGGAAAAATGACGAATATTGGGAAAACCATTTGAACGCTTTTCATTCGTTTAAATCCGAAGAATAGAAGAGGATATAGCACTGCGGAAATCCCTTTGATAAAATGGATCCTTCCAGCGTATATTACAATAGCCATCGTGTCCTGTTTGAATACTTGTTTCGCTGGATCCGGCCAATATTTTATTGCCGAACTTCTCTTTCCAGACAAGAACAGGAATACAATGTTGAAAAATGTTGTACTTTTTCTTCAAATTTATTTTTTTGTAGCCGTATTTATTACTTACTTCATGTTTCACGCATACCTTTCCATCTGTTTTTAGAAATTCATATTTGCTGAGACATATCAGGTAAGAGAATTGATTTACTCTTATGCAAAATATCATGAATTTTATAAGGTTGATATTGCCAAATAAGGTTTTGCTATTTATACAAAATATAAAGGATACTTTTGAATCCTTAAACTAAACTACCCGTTCAGAGTGGAATTCGATATGTGTCTGCTGATTTGGATGTAAGGTAAAATATGTGTGGTGAAAGACTATCTGCCAACTGAGATAAAATTATGAATTAAATGGCTCAATGTAATAATAAATAGTCGATACACTTATGGCATTACTCGACTGCAGTATTCAATTTAATTGACCAAGTAAAATCATCTAAAATATCAACAATCAGATTCTAATAAAATAGTCTGAGTCTACTGTTATCTCAGAGTCTAAAATAATAATGTGTTCTGACTCTATTCTAAAATAATAATGTTTCTTGAGTCAGTTCTAGATTTGTAATCATTTCTGGCTGAACAAAACTTGCCTTTTTATAGACAAGACAAACAAAAGAAATAACAATACAAGCACGTAATAGTATACACTGCGCATTTATAAAAAATGAGTAGAAATACAATCTCCTCCTCCTACTGACAACAACAATGTTAGAAAATTCCCTCGGCGTCTATTTTCTTGACTCTGATTTGTCTGCCGCAGGGGCTAACGGAGAGTGAGAAAGACTCAACCTACTAAACACAACATTGCATACTCATTACAGTTACTTAATTAGAATTACATACATTACATATACCTATACATAAAAATAATGCAAAGACAACCGCACTTTCAATATCCTCCCACCTCTTTTGTGAGAGCTCACGAACAAAAGAAAATTTAAATTGTGTCTTTGCATTCTATATATATATGTAACTAAATACTTTAACAAATATATTCAACAAAATATAAAATAGAATTTTTCTTTGGTTAATTTCTCCGGTACTCCTTGATTTTCTGAACAACGTCACGTATCTTCCAATCTGTCCCACTTGTAGCCTAGAACACTCGTCAGCTCTTGAGGGATCCTCTCATTGGCGGGTTCCAATCCGCACTTCCTGCTAGTGAGCAAGCCGACTCCGGAACCCTCCCCAATAGAAGACTCCCACTGACGAAGTTTCATTTTGCTTCTGTTAATATTTGGATAGACACGGACCGGAAGTTCGCGGGGTCCTCCCACCATAGAAACCGGAGTAAATCGCGATGTCTTCATGGATCCAAATCATTTGGAAAGCCTTTCTAATATCTGAGACGACTCCACTTTTCCGCTCCCGGAATTTATGTAAAATAAGTTCTAACATGTTAGGACCTTTCTCCAAGCAATCATTTAATGAGGGGCAACGGTTAGACTTACAACTTGCATCGAAGACAGGCCTTACGGTTGTAGTGAGACTTGATGGCTTGAAGACAGGCCGGTGCGTTAGGTAATGACAGTTGCTGCACTCCTGCTCCACTTGCTCAGTCAGGTACTCCACTATTCCCTCCTGTTCCCAAGCGTCAACCAGTTTGCCGTCCGCCTTCGTCTTATGCTCTCCTTGGTCTTGGATGCCAATAACCTCCAGGCTCCATAACTGCTCTAGGGACGTGTTCACTGCGAAATACATATTAATAACCGTAGCAGCTATGTTCGAGTCTCTTTTACCTGAGGAATCGTAACTACCCAAAATGACCCATCCGAGCTTCGTCTCGATAGCGGTTAGTTCTTTGTCTACTTGATGGATACGGCCCGTCAACAATTTTCCATAAATGTCCGCTCCAACAAGCAGTTCAATAATCCTGTTCTCAATCTGCACATGGAATAATTTCAGCCTTCGTACTTCTGTCTGAACTCCCCCAAATAGTGAATGGCTGATTGTTTTCTCGCTGATAGGTCGCAGGGAAAATCTCTCGGCAGCTCCTTTGAAAATATATGACCGTTGAGCTCCGGGATCGTAAAGCGCCCTCACCTCAAGCCTTTTGTCTCCATTCACCAACTTGGCGCGGAAAGTTCCTAAAAGAACAGTAGAAGATCCACAATATTAATTATTAACCTTTTCTGCAGAATTAACAAATTTGGTATTCCCAGGGTTCTTTTGTTTGTAATTCTTCTTATGCCCGGGCAATTCTGTTTTCGGGAGTTTGAAATTTCTTGGTCTACCTCCATTCACACGACCAAATGCATTGTGCATACTTCTTGGGCTAGACTGATTTGAAGATGGTTGGTCGTCCCCTGGGAGAGAATTCACCTTGTAAAGAGCGACTTCTATTTTAGTCTGGTAATCCTCTGCCCCGTCCACTTCAGCATCTAAATCCACTTGGGTAGAAGCAGCATCAAGCATAACTTCGAAAATGAGCTGGTCCAATTCTTTCAACTGTCCACGAATTTCTTCCAGTTTCTTTGCTCTTGTAGCCAAAACGACTGGATCAGGTGGAGTCTTAGCCAACTCTGTTTCTATATCCTTAATGTTGACTGTAGCGAGTCTCCTAGGCTTAGTCCTCTGCGATTTCAATCGATCCATTTTCCTCCACAAAAATTAGAGAAACCAAATGTTAAAATTTATTCAAAACAATATTGTCGTAGCCCCTTCTCCTCTAGTCTGGTCACTAAAATTAAATTATACGGACTGACCAAATTAGCTCCCCGATGCCGGGGATAGGGCCCTCAAAGAGGCAATACGTTTTTTCCAAAAACAGGAAACGATGTCCAGAGGATGTCCAATTTTCATTCACCACCAATCGTCCAAAAGCAGCCAATCACGTCGGGGTCACCAGATTTTGAATCCTTAAACTAAACTACCCGTTCAGAGTGGAATTCGATATGTGTCTGCTGATTTGGATGTAAGGTAAAATATGTGTGGTGAAAGACTATCTGCCAACTGAGATAAAATTATGAATTAAATGGCTCAATGTAATAATAAATAGTCGATACACTTATGGCATTACTCGACTGCAGTATTCAATTTAATTGACCAAGTAAAATCATCTAAAATATCAACAATCAGATTCTAATAAAATAGTCTGAGTCTACTGTTATCTCAGAGTCTAAAATAATAATGTGTTCTGACTCTATTCTAAAATAATAATGTTTCTTGAGTCAGTTCTAGATTTGTAATCATTTCTGGCTGAACAAAACTTGCCTTTTTATAGACAAGACAAACAAAAGAAATAACAATACAAGCACGTAATAGTATACACTGCGCATTTATAAAAAATGAGTAGAAATACAATCTCCTCCTCCTACTGACAACAACAATGTTAGAAAATTCCCTCGGCGTCTATTTTCTTGACTCTGATTTGTCTGCCGCAGGGGCTAACGGAGAGTGAGAAAGACTCAACCTACTAAACACAACATTGCATACTCATTACAGTTACTTAATTAGAATTACATACATTACATATACCTATACATAAAACTAATGCAAAGACAACCGCACTTTCAATAGATACTTTTACAACATTTGTGATCCTTCCCAAATTTTCAGTGTTTGTGGGGCTGATTTTCATATACAACTTTTGGATTACAACAAAATGAAGATATTGAACATAATTTTCAAGGACAGCGTTACCTCTTCAATTTTTCTATATCGTCAGTCTTACTATAAACACATTATTTGCATCTTTCTGTTCAATTCGCCTTTATGGTATCATCCCACCTGAAGAATTCACTTATGTTCCAAGTTAAATATGTTTACTGTAACACAACTAATAGGAATGTAGGATGCTTGAATGGCTTCTCCATATGTTGGGAAAATTCACTTGACTTCGTATTGGAGAATAATTGTGTTCTGGCATTTACCACAAAATGCGTAAATAACGAAACTGTTTATAAAAGAAAGTGTTTAAGTTCAGTCAAGCCGTATGGAGTAGGCATAGGGGTAATCAGAGCAGTTAAACACGATAGAGTATTTGATTACTATCAAGGAATATTGGATAATTTGATTACTCTACTGTGTTCGTATCAAAAGGTAATACAACAATACGTCATACTGCACTTCACCCTTCGTAAAAAATAATTCTTAATGCATTGATGTTGCCTATAATGTCTTGGCACAGTACTTATATAATAATAATAATGTATGTATGTCACATTTACTGGTATGACATATTCCAGAAGGTCATTGTTGTTGGAAAACTGTCTACATGCTTTTGATAAAGTTATGAATATTTTAAACGTCTGAATTTCTGCTTTACAAACAAAAAAGGCAAACAAAGTAGAAATATGTCTTGTTGGAGGAAAACAGGGAAGTCGATAGTCCAGAAATATATAGTTACAATTTTAGGGATTGTTGCTTATAAATAAATATTATGTTCTGCTACACGCACGGTGTGGCTTAAGAAATGAAATAATTTAAATAATAGTAATTAATTGCAATTTGAGCATTGAACATCATTATTCTTTCACATTAGCATGTAGCATCATGCCATTTCTTGGCTAAAAAGCAACGAACAATGATTTTCTGTAACCATTTGAACCATTCTTTCATTTCAAATCACATCAACTTGTATGTGCGTCGATTATGACCTTCCAGGAAATAATAGAGGAGCTATAATCGTTTTGAAACCATAAAAATTATTTCTTTCTGTTCACTCCTTAACAAACAAATGATTTTCTAATTTTATTTTATCTGAGAAACCATCCAAAATGTTAATAAAAATTAATAAGTAAGCTGCTGAAAAATAAGACACAATTTACTCGGAAGTCTCAATTTATTCGAAAATGCTTATATTTATTCCAAAATGCAATTCTATAGCATGCTACAAATACACAATTAGTGAAAGTTTGCATACGTGGCATCAATTCAGACGAATGGATTTAAATTGTTATTATTAGTTTAGCAGTCCCTTTTGCTATCTTAAAAATAAACCGTGCAATAGAATTTCTTTTAATAATATAGTAGTCTCCAACATATGGGAATCCTATGGGACTCCACGATTTACGAAACATACGCAGGTATAATTTAGTTTCTCCGCTATTTGGAACCAAATTTTTCCAAGAAAGCCTAGTTGCACTTGTAAAATGGAATACGTACGCACTGTAATAAAGGATCAGACACCAAAATACAATGGAACAAATGGCTACACCGAAAAGGTAGACAATCACAGGTAATTCCCGAATCAAATTTGGTTTTACTAAAATGGTAAAAACCGTAATGATGGTTCTTAGTATGATCGATTGTAATGGTAGAGCAAGATATCTGGAGAATCTATTTATGATGGCAAAAAAGACGGTGTAACTACGAACAATGTTCACTGACTTTCCAAAAGATGAAATCGAAGTGTATTTTTCCATCGGGTTATATCTAAAGAAATTAAAAAATATATAAATTTTTTCAAGTGTTTTAAACTGGGACTTCAATTTTAAAAGTTAAATTCTATAGCATTTTAAAACACTCTAAAACAATTAATGTTTATTTTGGATAAGATTAATTTGAAAAAAATCTACTGTATGTCAAACAATTTCATGTACAAATTAAGATTTCCGCTAAACTAGTTTACTATTACAAAAAGGCTTTCGTTCACCTTGCTTTTCTGAAAATTTGCGAAAAGGTAAAGATGATATAGTGGACTATCAGAATTATGGCAACCCCCAAAGAGTTAGAGGCTGTTGCGAGGACATAAAACAGAATTACAAACGGCACATGGAATATAAAGTAGCGGTTATGTTTCGGTAATAGAATATTGGCAGGGAAAATTGCCAAGTCAGTTTTCAGTATGTATGTCAAACACATTAGCAAAGAGAAACCATGAATTAAAGGAATCAATGCTCTCGAAAGCGGAATAAACCGAATGGAGAGTTTTGCGCTTTTTCCTGAGCACTCTGCAAATAAAATATTTATTTTATGTTTAGTACATACCTGGTGAAATAATGTTCCAAAATAAAAATGCGGAATTTTGAAATACAAATTATAGCCCAAATTTTAGATTTACCTGGAAAATTTTTCACAAAAATAATATTCATGTTCAATATGTCTTTTAATTCACGGATTTTTATTAGACTAACGATGAATGCGGAAAGCATAATTAAGCATCCAAATGATATACCCAAACATAACACAAATTCCTTTATCGGTTCATCGATTATGTATGAGTATGTAAATCGAAGCACAATCAAAAGAAATTGGAAGAACCCTAAGAATGCCGTAGCGTACCATCTTAGATATGTCAATGGATGTTTTGAAATTACCAACAGGTGATTTTCATAGTCCCATCTCAAAGGATGTGCTCCAGTCCAAAAACCGAGTTTAACAATTGATGCAAAAATTATTTCGATATCCGGGTGGAGCATTGCAATACTTTTGGGGCTTCAGGATTAGTCTTCCAATAGATTTTTGTTGTATCCTATGTTTAGAAAGTTAATGCTGAATGTCAAAAACGATGTTTTTTCTTTTGAGGTTATGTACACACATTTCTAATTTCGAAATTTTATATTTATTTATTTACTATGGAAATCGTAAAATAATTAGCCACTAATAGACAATAAGCAGTATATTGCATAGGAATACAAAAAAAATGTTGTTCCTGTGGATTGCAGCCGTTCTTTTCTGAATTAAATTCTCAGAATACATAGAAAATCAATAGTTCCAAAGTAGAGCAATTAGGAAAAGGTGCATGTAGTAATGCATAATGTATTTCACCAGGTATATATTTTTCTTGTATGATATCTACACAAAAATATCTTAAGCCCTTACTTATATTTATTATTACAGAGGACTCGTCAAATGTATGATTAATTCGAAATAAAGTTTTGTGTTTTCAAAATTCCGATTCCAAAATAATAGTTTATAAGGTGTATAGAGTAGATAAGATGGACAAAGCCATATTATCTACTCCTACAGTAATTAGTTAAATAAGACGTTATCACTTGTTCGTTATCAGTACATCTTCTTTACATTGCATTGTTAAACTAAAGATTATTGCACTCCAGTGTACTACCTATTATGTTCATGTTGTAATTGTATGTATTTAATTACCTTATTATTTAAAGTATAATTATGTACTTTTAAAACGTTTATCTAAATTCTAATTGGTGTAAAAAACGTTCATATGTTCAAAATTACATATTATGTAAATTATATTGATTACATGACATTATATTTTGGGTATAAATACGACTGCCCGAATTTATTGGAGTCAGTTCCATTTGGATCCGATCCTCTGTTGACGGCTACCTTTTTGTGGACTCCTTCTAATTCCTATGGCATCATTGAGACCCCGTGTCATCAATGCCGCCTTTTGGAATCTTCTATGAAGTGAAGCTTACTTATGTTCTTTAAGTAAAATTCCCTTCCAACTTTCTTTGTAATAGGGCATTAGGGTATAGAGTAGTCTTTTATTGTAAATGTAATATTATTCGTTGACTTAAATAATATATTACCTTGTTTAAACTACACTTACCTTTGATGAAGTTCAGTTCTAATTCACTTTAACCCATACATTGCATAGAAAGTTAAATCTTATAAGTCTAAATTGGTCTCATTTCATTTTCATAAACTAAATTCATCCCAATTAGTCTTATAAGTTTATTATCCATTCAAATGTTGAACAAATGACTCTACTGTTATAAAATAGAATGTATAACTTTTAAGCAAAATATACCCGTGAATTAAATGGAGCCTAAAAAATACGCGAACGCACAATAAAGTAAAATTACAATAGGCACCCCTATATTTAATAACAATTCCAATCCTCTGATAGGATTTAAATCGTTCTATTAAATCTAGTTGAAAAGCAAAAGTACAATCACCACAGTTAGTAAAGAAAATGACGGATATAAATATAGTAATTCAGTTGGTTTGATATCGGACTGTAGTATCAGAGTTGGATATAATATTCTTGCCGTATTGGATTATACCAATATTGCTCAAAAAATAATTTTACATAGCCATTGTTAACTTTAATCACGACTGTCTATGGTTTGGCAATATTATTAGGAGTATTTATATTACTAGAATTAGCACACGGGGAAAAATTAATAAAATTCAACGTTTTACTTTTACACTAAAAAGTAGGACGAAAATATTCTACTCCGAGACACAATATGCATGTATGTTCGATGATGATTTCTTTCATCATAAAAAATTCATGTTTGGAAATCTATTTTCCGAATCCTACCGTGATATAGTGGTTGGCCAGTATAATATGATCTTGTTTAGGTCCTCTACTGTCTCTAACTCATTCAACCCTTTAACGGTAAACGACTTTCATGATTGTGGCATTTTGCAGTAAACTGCTCTTGTATATTTATGAAGCACGGGATTCAGTTAATGCTAAAAGTCAGGCTACTTCATAGCCGCAATAAATTTTTTATTATAGTTCAAAGAAATTAACACCATTTTACGTTACTTTTAGCAGCAGTATAACAGCTACAGAGGAAAATTAGATATAATATTAACTGCTCTTCTGTTGTTAATGCAGGTTTTTCTCCTTCAATCCTTGTTATGCAATATATGCTTGCCGAAAGAGAAAGATATTTCATATTTAAATAAATCACCTCATTCAATGCAATTTTTGATTGCGTACATAGGTAGGTAGATATTGTAAATAATAATAGTGATGTTTATAAAACTATTGAATTATTGATTGATAAAAGAAAACCCGAACACGTTATACATAAAATAAATATAGAACAAGGAGCTTGACCGTGTAAAACTTATTTCTTCCTGATCTCCCAGTAGGGGTTCTCTGCCAGAGGATATTTCTGTGTATTACTCAGAATCTTTTATCGAGCGTTACTTGTTAAATCATTTCGCGTTTCTCATCATTATCATCTACAAAGCAGGAACCATACAGCAAGGCTTGTGTGATTCATTTCTCAAATCTCCAAAGGCATTCAAAAAATAATAGTTACCACTTTATTACTACGCAAAATTTTCTAATTATTTTCTGTATTGATTTGCGAATTTCGGATCTGCAATTTAAAATGTTAGCAAAACAAAAGAATATTCTTATTGAATTGCTTTTTCTAATTTTAA
>CM036940.2:44263200-44438200 GCA_020352615.2 Yoshiicerus persimilis
TACCTATTTATGCAATAAGTGACCACAGGTAAGCGACCATACTTATCCAAAGTGACAATTGGGTTATGATGGTCACGTTCTATATGATAAGTTGAAATGCCATGCACGCCAAAGTGACCATATAACCATTGACAATACAAACTTTTCAACATTTGCACGATCTATATCAAGTATTAAATTACGATAGATAAGCAACTACACTAACCAACGTGACGTTTGAGTCACGTTGTTTGCCATAAGCCACTTGATGTTGATAAGCCATGACCATAATTGCGAAATTCATCGGAGGGCTAAAAAAGTAATTTTTGAGCTCTCAAAAGTAACATTTTAGACAAGTACCTATTTATGCAATAAGTGACCACAGGTAAGCGACCATACTTATCCAAAGTGACAATTGGGTTATGATGGTCACGTTCTATATGATAAGTTGACATGCCATGCGCGCCAAAGTGACCATAGAACCATTGACTATACAAACTTTTCAACATTTGCACGCCCTATATCAGGTATTAAATGACGGTAGATAAGCAACTACACTTATCCAACGTGACGTTTGGGTCGCGTTGTTTGCCATAGGCCACTTGATGTTGATAAGCTATGACCATAATTGCGAAATTCATCGGAGGGCTAAAAAAGTAATTTTTGAGCTCTCAAAAGTAACATTTTAGACAAGTACCTATTTATGCAATAAGTGACCAATGGTAAGCGACCATACTTATCCAAAGTGACAATTGGGTTATGATGGTCACGTTCTATATGATAAGTTGACATGCCATGCGCGCCAAAGTGACCATAGAACCATTGACAATACAAATTTTTCAACATTTGCACGCCCTATATCAGGTATTAAATGCCGATAGATAAGCAACTACACTTATCCAACCTGACGTTTGGGTCACGTTGTTTGCCATAGGCCACTTGATGTTGATAAGCTATGACAATAATTGCGAAATTCATCGGAGGGCTAAAAAAGTAATTTTTGAGCTCTCAAAAGTAACATTTTAGACAAGTACCTATTTATGCAATAAGTGACCATAGGTAAGCAACCATACTTATCCAAAGTGACAATTGGGTTATGATGGTCACGTTCTATATGATAAGTTGACATGCCATGCGCGCCAAAGTGACCATAGAACCATTGACAATACAAATTTTTCAACATTTGCACGCCCTATATCAGGTATTAAATGCCGATAGATAAGCAACTACACTTATCCAACCTGACGTTTGGGTCACGTTGTTTGCCATAGGCCACTTGATGTTGATAAGCTATGACAATAATTGCGAAATTCATCGGAGGGCCAAAAAAAGTAATTTTTGAGCTCTCAAAAGTCACATTTTAGACAAGTACCTATTTATGCAATAAGTGACCAATGGTAAGCGACCATACTTATCCAAAGTGACAATTGGGTTATGATGGTCACGTTCTATATGATAAGTTGACATGCCATGCGCGCTAAAGTGACCATAGAACCATTGACAATACAAATTTTTCAACATTTGCACGCCCTATATCAGGTTTTAAATGCCGATAGATAAGCAACTACACTTATCCAACCTGACGTTTGGGTCACGTTGTTTGCCATAGGCCACTTGATGTTGATAAGCTATGACAATAATTGCGAAATTCATCGGAGGGCTAAAAAAGTAATTTTTGAGCTCTCAAAAGTAACATTTTAGACAAGTACCTATTTATGCAATAAGGGACCATAGGTAAGCGACCATACTTATCCAAAGTGACAATTGGGTTATGATGGTCACATTCTATATGATAAGTTGACATGCCATGCGCGCCAAAGTGACCATAGAACCATTGACAATACAAATTTTTCAACATTTGCACGCCCTATATCAGGTATTAAATGACGATAGATAAGCAACTACACTTATCCAACGTGACGTTTGGGTCACGTTGGTTGCCATAGGCCACTTGATGTTGATAAGCTATGACCATAATTGCGAAATTCATCGGAGGGCTAAAAAAGTAATTTTTGAGCTCTCAAAAGTAACATTTTAGACAAGTACCTATTTATGCAATAAGTGACCATAGGTAAGCGACCATACTTATCCAAAGTGACAATTGGGTTATGATGGTCACGTTCTATATGATAAGTTGACATGCCATGCACACCAAAGTGACCATAGAACCATTGACAATACAAATTTTTCAACATTTGCACGCCCTATATCAGGTATTAAATGACGATAGATAAGCAACTACACTTATCCAACGTGACGTTTGGGTCACGTTGGTTGCCATAGGCCACTTGATGTTGATAAGCTATGACCATAATTGCGAAATTCATCGGAGGGCTAAAATAGTAATTTTTGTGCTCTCAAAAGTAACATTTTAGACAAGTACCTATTTATGCAATAAGTGACCATAGGTAAGCGACCATACTTATCCAAAGTGACAATTGGGTTATGATGGTCACGTTCTATATGATAAGTTGACATGCCATGCACACCAAAGTGACCATAGAACCATTGACAATACAAATTTTTCAACATTTGCACGCCCTATATCAGGTATTAAATGACGATAGATAAGCAACTACACTTATCCAACGTGACGTTTGGGTCACGTTGGTTGCCATAGGCCACTTGATGTTGATAAGCTATGACCATAATTGCGAAATTCATCGGAGGGCTAAAATAGTAATTTTTGTGCTCTCAAAAGTAACATTTTAGACAAGTACCTATTTATGCAATAAGTGACCATAGGTAAGCGACCATACTTATCCAAAGTGACAATTGGGTTATGATGGTCACGTTCTATATGATAAGTTGACATGCCATGCGCGCCAAAGTGACCATAGAACCATTGACAATACAAATTTTTCAACATTTGCACGCCCTATATCAGGTATTAAATGACGATAGATAAGCAACTACACTTATCCAACGTGACGTTTGGGTCACGTTGGTTGCCATAGGCCACTTGATGTTGATAAGCTATGACCATAATTGCGAAATTCATCGGAGGGCTAAAATAGTAATTTTTGAGCTCTCAAAAGTAACATTTTAGACAAGTACCTATTTATGCAATAAGTGACCATAGGTAAGCGACCATACTTATCCAAAGTGACAATTGGGTTATGATGGTCACGTTCTATATGATAAGTTGACATGCCATGCGCGCCAAAGTGACCATAGAACCATTGACAATACAAATTTTTCAACATTTGCACGCCCTATATCAGGTTTTAAATGACGATAGATAAGCAACTACACTTATCCAACGTGACGTTTGGGTCACGTTGTTTGCCATAGGCCACTTGATGTTGATAAGCTATGACCATAATTGCGAAATTCATCGGAGGGCTAAAAAAGTAATTTTTGAGCTCTCAAAAGTAACATTTTAGACAAGTACCTATTTATGCAATAAGTGACCATAGGTAAGCGACCATACTTTTCCAAAGTGACAATTGGGTTATGATGGTCACGTTCTATATGATAAGTTGACATGCCATGCGCGCCAAAGTGACCATAGAACCATTGACAATACAAATTTTTCAACATTTGCACGCCCTATATCAGGTATTAAATGACGATAGATAAGCAACTACACTTATCCAACGTGACGTTTGGGTCACGTTGGTTGCCATAGGCCACTTGATGTTGATAAGCTATGACCATAATTGCGAAATTCATCGGAGGGCTAAAATAGTAATTTTTGAGCTCTCAAAAGTAACATTTTAGACAAAAACCTATTTATGCAATAAGTGACCATAGGTAAGCGACCATACTTATCCAAAGTGACAATTGGGTTATGATGGTCACGTTCTATATGATAAGTTGACATGCCATGCACACCAAAGTGACCATAGAACCATTGACAATACAAATTTTTCAACATTTGCACGCCCTATATCATGTATTAAATGACGGTAGATAAGCAACTACACTTATCCAACGTGACGTTTGGGTCGCGTTGTTTGCCATAGGCCACTTGATGTTGATAAGCTATGACCATAATTGCGAAATTCATCGGAGGGCTAAAATAGTAATTTTTGTGCTCTCAAAAGTAACATTTTAGACAAGTACCTATTTATGCAATAAGTGACCATAGGTAAGCGACCATACTTATCCAAAGTGACAATTGGGTTATGATGGTCACGTTCTATATGATAAGTTGACATGCCATGCACACCAAAGTGACCATAGAACCATTGACAATACAAATTTTTCAACATTTGCACGCCCTATATCAGGTATTAAATGACGATAGATAAGCAACTACACTTATCCAACCTGACGTTTGGGTCACGTTGTTTGCCATAGGCCACTTGATGTTGATAAGCTATGACCATAATTGCGAAATTCATCGGAGGGCTAAAAAAGTAATTTTTGAGCTCTCAAAAGTAACATTTTAGACAAGTACCTATTTATGCAATAAGTGACCACAGGTAGGCGACCATACTTATCCAAAGTGACAATTGGGTTATGATGGTCACGTTCTATATGATAAGTTGACATGCCATGCGCGCCAAAGTGACCATAGAACCATTGACAATACAAATTTTTCAACATTTGCACGCCCTATATCAGGTATTAAATGACGATAGATAAGCAACTACACTTATCCAACGTGACGTTTGGGTCACGTTGGTTGCCATAGGCCACTTGATGTTGATAAGCTATGACCATAATTGCGAAATTCATCGGAGGGCTAAAATAGTAATTTTTGTGCTCTCAAAAGTAACATTTTAGACAAGTACCTATTTATGCAATAAGTGACTACAGGTAAGCGACCATACTTATCCAAAGTGACAATTGGGTTATGATGGTCACATTCTATATGATAAGTTGACATGCCATGCGCGCCAAAGTGACCATAGAACCATTGACAATACAAATTTTTCAACATTTGCACGCCCTATGTCAGGTATTAAATGACGATAGATAAGCAACTACACTTATCCAACGTGACGTTTGGGTCCCGTTGGTTGCCATAGGCCTCTTGATGTTGATAAGCTATGACCATAATTGCGAAATTCATCGGAGGGCTAAAAAAGTAATTTTTGAGCTCTCAAAAGTAACATTTTAGACAAGTACCTATTTATGCAATAAGTGACTACAGGTAAGCGACCATACTTATCCAAAGTGACAATTGGGTTATGATGGTCACGTTCTATATGATAAGTTGACATGCCATGCACACCAAAGTGACCATAGAACCATTGACAATACAAATTTTTCAACATTTGCACGCCCTATATCAGGTATTAAATGACGATAGATAAGCAACTACACTTATCCAACGTGACGTTTGGGTCCCGTTGGTTGCCATAGGCCACTTGATGTTGATAAGCTATGACCATAATTGCGAAATTCATCGGAGGGCTAAAAAAGTAATTTTTGAGCTCTCAAAAGTAACATTTTAGACAAGTACCTATTTATGCAATAAGTGACCACAGGTAAGCGACCATACTTATCCAAAGTGACAATTGGGTTATGATGGTCACGTTCTATATGATAAGTTGACGTGCCATGCGCGCCAAAATGACCATAGAACCATTGACTATACAAACTTTTCAACATTTGCACGCCCTATATCGGGTATTAAATTACGATAGATAAGCAACTACACTTATCCAACTTGACGTTTGGGTCACGTTGTTTGCCATAGGCCACTTGATGTTGATAAGCTATGACCATAATTGCGAAATTCATCGGAGGGCTAAAAAAGTAATTTTTGAGCTCTCAAAAGTAGCATTTTAGACAAGTACCTATTTATGCAATAAGTGACCACAGGTAAGCGACCATACTTATCCAAAGTGACAATTGTTATGATGGTCACGTTCTATATGATAAGTTGACATGCCATGCACACCAAAGTGACCATAGAATCATTGACAATACAAATTTTTCAACATTTGCACGCCCTCTATCAGGTTTTAAATGACGATAGATAAGCAACTACACTTATCCAACGTGACGTTTGGGTCACGTTGGTTGCCATAGGCCACTTGATGTTGATAAGCTATGACAATAATTGCGAAATGCATCGGAGGGCTAAAAAAGTAATTTTTGAGCTCTCAAAAGTAACATTTTAGACAAGTACCTTGTATTTGTATTTGTATTTATTCGCACCCGAGCTCGCGCCCATTGTGCCGATGTTAAAAACGTACAATTTGATTTACATACAAAACATTTTTTTACAAAATTTAAAGTTAACTTACTATATTCTAAGAAAGCGCTGGGAGTCTGGTCTGGCAACAACTTTTACAATGACAATATTTGCATTTACATACTTTACAATATTAAATTTAATTGAAGATATATTACTGTATTTAATTGCAGGTATATGATTGCTATATTTAATTGCCGGTATATATTTACTGTATTTAATTGCGGAAATATAATTGCTATATTTAATTGCGGATACATATTTACTATATTTAATTGCTGATATATATTTACTATATTTAATTGCAGGTGTATAATTACTATAATTATTTTCAGGTGTATAATTACTATAACTATTTTCAGATGTATAATTACTATAAGTCGTGGTATAGCCTAGTCTCTGATCTTAGTGATACAAAAAATGACCCGAAAGCTTTATTCAACACATTGTCGTTGATTGTTGACAGCATGAATCCCCCTAACTTAGAGGAAATGTTAAATATTGTAAACTATGAAAAGGTTAAGACTGCTACTACTTTTAATGGCCTGCCTAATGATTATTTGCCCAAGTTACGAATTGAGTCAAGAACGCCACCTATGTTAGATGAGTATGATGTTTATTTAATGTTAATTAAATTAAAGACTAACAAAGCAGTGCCTCCTAACACAATACCTATCATATTCTAAAAGAATTTGCAATGGAATTATGTTATGTAATATCGCATATTATGAATTCTAGTTTTAATTCGTGTATCGTTCCACCTATTTGGAAAGAGGCAACTGTGACTGTGTTACCCAAAGTGAAACAAGTTAAGTCAATCAATGATCTGAGACCTATATCTATTTCAAGTCCATTTGCCCACGTATTCGAAGGTGTTATGTACAAGAGACTGAGTTCACAATTATTGCCTTATGTCAGTAAAAATCAGTATGGGTCTCAGAAGAATTGTAGTACAATACATTATTTAGTTAAGTTACTCGATTTTGTTTTAAAAGCATTGGAACAAGCCGGAAATGTAGTAATACTGTACATATTTGATATTTCTAAAGCATTTGAGCTTATTGACCATCCATTGCTTATAAATTACCTCTACAAAGATTGTAAATTAGATATTTTTACTACCCTGTGGTTAGTTAGCTTTTTAGGCAACAGAACACAAAGAGTAAAGTGTGGAAACACAGTTTCTGACAGTCTCACGTGTACGTGTAGTTGTCCACAAGGTACGAAAACAGGACCTTTGTGCTTTTTAGCCCAAATAAATCCCGTGCTCCTAAAATTTGAGGAAAAATACGGCAATTCCGACTTTTCTATTTTTGGGTTTGTTGACGACACGACTGTTGCAGAAATTGTTAAGCATAAAACTCCACGGGGTCAGGAAATGTTGAACGATATGAAATTGTGGGTTGAGGAAAGGAGGATGAGTTTTAACCCTTTAAAATGTGGTTATGTAGTGATTGATTTTTCTAAAAGCAAAGATGTGAGTGACCAATGGAAATTTTACATTGACAATGTAGAGATTAGTCGACTTACTACAACAAAGTTATTAGGAGTGACAATATCTGAAAACCTCAAATGGGACAACCACATTGCAAATGTTGTAAAGAACGCGTCTTCCAAAATAATTATTTTATTAAATTTTAAAAGATCAGGTTTTAGTGAGCCAGAGTTATTGCATGCATACAAGTGCTACATTAGACCAACAGTAGAATATGCATGTGTTGTATGGAGCCCTGCTTTGACCAGGGAATTAAGTATCGCAATAGAAAATGTTCAAAAAAGGGCTATATCTGTGATAAAAGGCCATAGACTAACAGAAGCAGAATATAACAACGTTTGCTTTCAAATTAATTTGGAAAGACTGGATAATCGTAGAAATACGCTTATCCAGAAGTTTGGCAAGCAACTGCTAAAATCAGAGAGATTTAGAAATATATTGCCACCATTTTATGACAGTAATACAAGACTAACGAGACAATCTCAAAAGTATCTTTTAAAACCATTAAACACTAAAATCAAAAAAAGGTATGAAAATTCTGCTATACCGTATATTGTAAAACAAATCAATTTGATGTACCTTAAGGGTGAAATAAGCTAGACGTAGATATAAGACTAAATAATATTAAGCCTGTTAATCTGTTCTTCTAAATGTAATTTCGGATGCAAGTTTCAGTTGAAAAACTGCTTTGTGACCTTTCCTTGAAATAAAGATACATACATACATACATACTATAATTAATTGCAGATATATATTTACTATAGTCAATTGCAGATATATAATTACTATACTTAATTGTAGATATATATTTACTGTATTTAATTGCAGGTATATAATTACTGTATTTAATTGCAGGTATATAATTACTGTACTTAATTGCAGGTATATAATTAATGTATTTAATTGCATGTATATAATTACTGTATTTAATTGCAGGTATATAATTACTGTATTTAATTGCATGTATATAATTACTGTATTTAATTGCAGATATATAATTACTGTATTTAATTGCAGGTATATAATTACTGTATTTAATTGCAGGTATATAATTACTGTATTTAATTGCAGGTATATAATTAATTGCAGGTATATAATTACTGTATTTAATCGCAGTTATATAATTACTATATTTTAATTGTTGATATATATTTATCATATTTAATTGCAGAAATACAATTTCTATATTCTAATATAAACGTGATCATAAATTTTAATCATACATACATATTTACTAATTTTCGTATCATCATTAAGAATGTTTAGGTAAGGAATTTGCACACAAAGAATGTTCTTGGATTGCCGTTCTTGCAGTTCAGTATATAGGACATAAATAATTTCAATCTGCGGATTGCTAATGCTAGAATGTTGATGGCATTTATGTCACCACGTCATTTAATCTACTTTATTTTGTGACCTACTTTAATCGATTTGCAAATTGAAAGTAAAATTTTTATTTTATTTTAACGAATTAACATAACGGAATTACCTGATAAATCAGTATTTTTCAGCTTTAGGATCATTCAGTTTAACCACTTCGTTTGAGACCACTTTATATAATTCTTTAACGCCATTCTCTTTGGTGATTGTCAGGGTGCAATTTTGTACTTTAGATTTCCAAAGTTTGTGCTCTTCTTTCATTTTTCTTGCTGTATCCCTTAAAATCTTTTCGTTTAATGCTTGATTTATGTAGACTGTACTATATACGCCGTCATTTTTTAAAACTTTTTTCTGTGAGAGAATTTCTTCTTTATCTCGAATTCTGATGAGTTCAATAATGATAACTCTAGGCAAATTGTTTTTCTTTCCAATACGTTTAATGTCCACGTAATCCAGGTTTCCTATGCCCATTTTTTTGGTTAGCTCTAAAACTTTTTTTGCAGTGTCACTTTTGCTTTCGTTCTCATCCTCCCGTAACCCGGCTATGCGTAAGGTTGTTTTTATTGCACTTCTTCTGTACCTTTCATTTTCTTCTTCTTGCTCCTCAACTTTGGTAAACAGTTTCTTGATTTCTTGGTTTTAGCGAGCCAGAGGCTCACTTATGGAGCCGTGTTGTCTGTCCGTATGTACGTATGTATGTATGTGAACACAATAACTCTTGAAGGGTTTGACCGATTTGGATAAAACCTCGGATTTGGACTCATCTCGACCTAGCTAGGAACCCTATTTAAAATGGGCGTGGTCACCCCACCCCTTTCAGAGATAACGCGCGCTCACTTTATAAGCAATAAGATATGAAAAGGGGGTTTTGGGTACTAAAATATTTTACACCGCTTCTAGTAGTTTGTTAGCGGGATAGTAAAAAATATTTTACACCGCTTCTTTTTTATAAGCAATAAGATACTCAAATAGGGTTTTTGGGTGTAAATATGGTTTTTGGGTGTGACCACTTTTGAGAAGCGGTATAATCATAATTTTGGATGCCTTTTATTATATGATGAAGTAAGCTAACTTTTTGGGTGTTTCCCACTTTATGAAGCGGTAAGCCAACTTTTTGGGTGTTTCCTACTTTATGAAGCGGTAAGCAAATTTTTTGGGTGTTTCCCACTTTATGAAGCGGTAAGCCAACTTTTTGGGTGTTTCCCACTTTATGAAGCGGTAAGCCAACTTTTTGGGTGCTTCCCACTTTATGAAGCGGTAAGCTAACTTTTTGGGTGTTTCCCACTTTATGAAGCGGTAAGCTAACTTTTTGGGTGTTTCTACTGTGGGAAGCGCCAAATTAATTTTTGTTGCTTCTACTTATAGCTTTCAGTTACCATGGCAAAATGTAATACATTTCAATTTTTTTAAAATTTTGATCCATTTTGTGTTGCCATGGCAAAATTTAATATTTTCGAGTTTGGGAGCGTTCATATACTACGAGGACTTTTTTTCGCCGATTTTGGACCCCCACCCTCCTCTTTGAGCACACTGAGGACAATCAAACGCCATCTATGAATAACCAACTGAAGTACGGCCGTACCGAAAGAGTGCAATTGAAGTAGGATTAAATTCAGTGGAATTGTACAAGTAGTAGAAGCCAGTGTTGACGGCTAACTGTTCTCCGTAAAAATTAATTTGAACAATGAAATAGAATGGATTAAACAGAGGAGATTGTTTTTAATTCAATTGGAGCTTAGAAGAGAAAATGCATTTCTAAGAAGTGAAACTTCTTCCCCGCAAACTCAGAAGTCAATGCTCTGAAAAATGAAAATAACACAAAATAATGAAAATACTGCTGTAAAAGATTGAAATGAAAAATCAAAGAAGAATTTGATAATTTGAAATGGAGGAATTAAAAACAACTCGGCTACCCAGCGGGTACAATGGGGAATTTTTCCCCCATTTAATTCTTTGTGTTGATATTTCGGGTACCCCCACCCACCCCTAAAGTGGTCCTCGTAGTATATGAACGCTCCCTTTCCATGAAGAATTATGTTTTCCATTGCTCTGAGAAGAGTATTAATTTAATATTACATATATTATATAATGAAACAAATAATTTTATCCTCTGGCTCGCTTTATGTTACGGCTTGGCGATGTTTTTATCTTGTGTTGAACAAAACACAGTATAAAGTTTTTCATCTAAAGATAAATTTGTCCATTCTTTTGGAATTTCACACAATTTTAATTGTTCAGACAAGTTATTAGAATTTTGGTTTGTTGCTTTTTTATTTTTCCCCATTGTAATTATCTATTATAATAACTTTAAATATAATGTAGAGTACTAATAAGTAACTATTTATATTCTTATGCAATAATAATACAATGACTAATGACCCACTTAAGAGAAATTCTATTGAGATGCTTAACTGTCAGAAGCTCAGACCAGACTAAGTCCACTCAGTCCACTCAGACGATTGCTAGTTGAAAACTAGACAAGTACCTATTTATGCAATAAGTGACCATAGGTAAGCGACCATACTTATCCAAAGTGACAATTGGGTTATGATGGTCACGTTCTCAGGGTTGGCCAAAATACTTCAATTCGAAAATACAAAATACAAAATACTTTTCAAAATTAGTGAAAATACAAAATACAAAATACAAAATACTTTTGACAAATTAGTCAAAATACAAAATACTTTTGACAAATTTAGCCAAAATACAAAATACAAAATACTTTTGACAAATTAGTCAAAATACAAAATACAAAATACTTTGCTCGAACTTCCAAAAAATACAAAGTATTTAATCAAAATACTTGATAAAATACAAAATACTGCAATTTTTTCAATTCTTTATTTCCACTTTAACTGCCGATTTACTATCATAATTTAATGTAATACTACAATTTAATTTAATATTACAATTTAATTTAATATTAGCTACTTAATTTAATAACTCAAGTTTAAAAGCCGCATCAACGAATTTCTAGCAATAACTTAGTAGTTATTGATTTTCAGAAGAGTCAATTTCTCAAAATTTGGGTCACTGAGTTTACGCCTAATGAAATTTCAGTATAAAGTAGTGGAAGAGTAATGAAATTTCAGATATCTCGCTTGGTAGTTGAGACTAAAGTTGCCCGAGTGTTAGTAAGAATACCCTCTGAAACGATATCCAAACGCAAAGCGTGCGCATGCAATGTTTTCCTGCAGACAAAGTATTTTGTATTTCCTCAAGTATTTTCACTGTCAAAATACTTTCCAAAATTAGTGAAAATACAAAATACAAAATACAAAATACTTTTGACAAATTAGTCAAAATACAAAATACAAAATACTCCGCTCGAACTTTCAGAAAATACAAGTAGTATTTTGTATTTTGTATTTTGTATTTTGTATTCCGACAAAGTATTTTGGCCACCCCTGCACGTTCTATATGATAAGTTGACATGCCATGCACACCAAAGTGACCATAGAACCATTGACAATACAAATTTTTCAACATTTGCACGCCCTATATCAGGTATTAAATGACGATAGATAAGCAACTACACTTATCCAACGTGACGTTTGGGTCACGTTGGTTGCCATAGGCCACTTGATGTTGATAAGCTATGACCATAATTGCGAAATTCATCGGAGGGCTAAAATAGTAATTTTTGTGCTCTCAAAAGTAACATTTTAGACAAGTACCTATTTATGCAATAAGTGACCATAGGTAAGCGACCATACTTATCCAAAGTGACAATTGGGTTATGATGGTCACGTTCTATATGATAAGTTGACATGCCATGCACACCAAAGTGACCATAGAACCATTGACAATACAAATTTTTCAACATTTGCACGCCCTATATCAGGTATTAAATGACGATAGATAAGCAACTACACTTATCCAACGTGACGTTTGGGTCACGTTGGTTGCCATAGGACTGTCTGCGTGAGCGGCTACTAATCCGTCGTCCTCATCATTAAGTTCATTTTCTGAGTCGATTTTGTTGGTATTCGTGGTACCCTTTTTAAGCTTTGTTTTCCAAATCTAGGAACATCTTTCAGAGAAAATGGAAAATCTGTACCCTGCCATTTTACATCATATGTATTCTCCTTATCTTTTATTATTTCTTCATACCATGCAACACTCTCTGTGAAACGTGATTTATTCTTAGTCCAGTCCTTAGTCCACCCTAAATTATTTATTTGTGGATGAAGGTAAACTGCGCGTCTGAAACAAAGGCCGTCACCTCCGGGTACATTAGTTAACGCATATGCTTTTTACTTAACTCCTCAGGTAAGTGAACTTGCATACCCCCACTGAATGGTTCTTATCTTAAAAGCATAACTTCAAATTTTGTAATTTTTTCAAAAGACCAACCCGAACCATGTCTAATAAACTCCTCAATATTATTTTTTAATTGATCTATACTAAAGCGTAATGCCAGTTTACCACTTTGAAGACTTAAAACTGGAAACATGAAGGAATTGAAACGTCTATTTTCTAGTTGAATGAAATCTCCTTCTGTCTTTGAAAATAATGCAGTAATGCAAAACTGCAGTTTGAAACATGACCAAATACTACTATACTCCTTTAGTAATCGTAGGAGTTTTCCTTTCACACAATGAAATAAACCTTCAACATCCTTTCACTCTACATGCTTCAAATCCCTGTATAAATATGATACAAATCAAAAGCCTGCTGAGATAAAGTAAGTTCAAAATTAGTTACCCCTTCTCCTATTTGTGGTATTTCAGCATTGCTATATAAGTCAATGTGATGACGTACCAGATGATGTTGTTAATGTGTGACATATTTAAAATCAAAATGGATCAGTAGAGGACGGTGTTGGTCGTACTAAATTTTTGAATAAATAAATTGCTCTAGGTGCCTCTCTCCGGCTAGCTACGACCACAATCACATATTTAATTTGACTTCTCAAATTGGTTAAGTTTAATGGATTAAATTAGCAGCTTACTATTACAGGAACATTTGCGTGTCCATTTCTCACATTTGGAACAAATGTGGTAATTCGTAATGTGATATCCTAATTCGGTGACGTGTATTAGCACAGCTGGACATTCCGGGCAAGGCTTCATGTTTTCTGTGTAACTTTTTCACAAACAGAGGATTCCTACTTGAATAGTTAACTGAAAGTGAATGAGTTGCTTGAGGCAACAAAGTATCCCTTTCCTACTTTACTTTGTAATTTTACACTTTCAAATATTACACTATTGAGCATTCCTATTCAATGTACTACGGCTCATCATTTTTCTTATATACTTCAAGTCATCAATAATCTACATAGTTTTTGTGCAGCCAACTAAGTTCCTTTACTATATTATAGCTTACATTTCTTTATAATAAATTGATGTTTATATGCAGTTTCTATATGTAATTTATTCTAAATATTTTACGTGTTCCAATTAGTATGATTACTTATATGCATAATATGTTTGAGATATCTATTTATATGAAACGTACATGAAAAATTACGATAACCGTCTACAATTATGATATTTATCTTTTACTAGTTTTATGTATGTTGTGTGTATGAGTTATATGCAAAATGAAAGTATGTATACGCATAAACAAATGTTTACATTTTCATCGTGAATTTTATTTAAACAAAAGTCTTTTCAATCTTATTGAATATCTTCATCATCATATTGAGTAGAATTCATTACAGGAATGAACTCAAACTCACCATCAGAAACATCAGAATATTCACCTTCTTCAATATATTCCTCATCCATGTTTTTATATTCGCCGTCATCTGTAAGAGGCTTCTGTTGGTACATCAGGTAGTTACACCTGGAGATCATTCCGTCTCCAAATTCAAATGGCAAGCGCACAGTAACATACTGCACACTATCTATCCAAAATCCAAAGAATTGATAGGTGACCCTATTGTAGTTCATTTTCTTCGGGTGTGCCATTGCGCTCCGGATGAACATTTCAAGGTCGAAGTTACGATCTGTAGGGTCTATCCATTCTTCTCCAGCTTGAAGTCATTCGCTGGAAAACATGTCAAAGGTCATCATTGTGTAGTATTTTTATTATTTTATTATCATTATTTATTCATTTAAATCTGATGATGTGACCGGAGTCTTTACATCGCGTACATAAAGTATTATTACAACATACTACATCGAAGCTTGTGCTAAAGCACGAATAGTATTAGGTTTAGTTCAGTCAAATGCAATTGTAATACTACACTCAGTAGCTCAAATGGAAGAGCAATGGCCCGGATTGCCAAAGGTTGCAGGTTCGAGTCCTGTCTGGGGTAGCTTACTTTTGCAGCTTTCTGACATTTGGTGGAGATGGGTTTTCGGTCCCCGGACCTAAAGCAGGCCAGGGCGTCCCCCTCGACCTTCAAAGGAAAGGTGGGGAAATGATCGGAACGGTTTGCGGAGAACCCGAGTAATGCCAATAAACCCACGGTCAAGGCAGTTAGTCCAATAGCCCTTTATTTATTTCCCAACTGCAAAAACCTACAACTAACTCCCAAGAGTACAACTCGGAGACTGTTCCCTCTGCTCTCCACTTCTCGACTGTTCCCAAAGCAGTCCGACAATATACCATAAATATACACGGATTGCCTTTAGGGCAATCCTTCCCATACACTAAATACACAACCATGTTTTCCCAATAACATATCTCCCACACAAACACACATTTCTCTTTTCATGTTACCCCTAGACATATACCCCTTGTCACAAGCTGGAGTTGGGTTGAGGCAGGTAGATTTTTTAATTACACTACAATTTGCTTCGTATATAAAAATCTTCACAGATATAATACTAATATAGGCTATTTTTTTCACTTTAACAAGCAATGTTACATGGGGTGATCAGTCCCAACACTTATATAGGTAATACGTATCAGGAATAATCTCTACATCACTAAGCTGCATTCATAAGAAATTATAGTTACTTTTTACATTACTAGTAGTTCGGATGATATAATGCCAAATAATTTTACCAAAAAGTTTCTTTACGTTTGAACAATTAATAACATTGAAAAGTAGGTATTATCTCAAAACCTTGCTTAAATAGTAGGTAAATCGTTTTTCCATGAGATTTTGCATTTTTACAAGAGATTAATAAACCTCAAAACCTTTCTTCACAATTTCTATAATTTACAATAACATTAGCTCATTTGGGACAGTGCAATATATCATTTGACTTCATTTAATTTCACAAAATTTTACTAAAAAGTTTCTTTATACTATTACGTGTAAACAATAACATTGAAAAGTAGGTGTTACCTCAAAACCTTGCTTAAATAGTAGGTAAATCGTTTTTCCATGAGATTTTACATTTTTACAAGAGATTAATAAACCTCAAAACCTTTCTTTACAATTTATTTTGTTTAGTACATTAGCATCATATAAGACAGTAGTACAGGATAGTAAACAGTTGAATTCATAGTTTCACAACATTTCGCCGAAAGCATCTTCATTGTATTCATTCAAATTAAAATGTCAAAATTACCTTAAATTCAGTTAGTTTTTATGTAAATTGTTACTTTCGTTACAATCTGTCGCAGTTTATTTATTGAACTTTCGAGTTTCCTTCGGTCACACGGTGTGGATTTGCGGTGTCAGCATTGTTTTAAACGTCCTTGGCTGTGATTGCGATAGTATCCGGGCTTTTATTACAGTTAGTCTGGAACTTTACTACATTTTTCTCTTGAGCACTCCCTTCACTCGTGATTTTACACTTGATGCTTGCTTATGTTGCGGAATAATGACTTCACACATTTCCAGTTGAAGATGAAATATAATAGTTGACTAATTTACAAACAGAATTTCAAAAAATTTCAATTTTCTAAGCAAATTAGATGTGGTACAGATTTTAAATAAAGCTAGCACTCGACTCTTAATTGTTCAATTTGGGTTAGAATGATATAAATATCTAATACAAGGTAACTTATCGTCTGTTAAAATAATTGAATAACTTACAGACTACTCAGACCGATATGTGTGCTACTGCACTGCCTCAACACAACTCATCATTGTGTAGTATGGATCTTCGTCACATTCTTGTTCTGGGAATTCGGGTGAATCCCAAGAGAGGACCCTCACCTCCGGAAGGGGGTACGCATGAAATCGAATATATTCGAAAGTTTTGTCCGTAAACACGTACCTGAAATGAAATGAAATATACTGATTAGAAACCTTTCAAAATAAATATCCATACCTACATATCAAATATACTAGAAATTAGTTATATACGTACTCTATCCAAGTACAGTCTTTCGCATGAGGCGGCTTTGCCGTCTGAGTTGTTACGAATTTCGCAAAGTTCCACTTTGCCGCCCCGGGCTTCGGTCCTATCCATTCTTCATGATCCACGTTGATGATCACAGTTAGGGGTATACTGTGCTGGGCAGATCTCGTACGGATCCACCACACTTCGAACGGGGACAGCGGAGTCGTCCATGGACTCAGGATCGGAATCTGGTAGTTCGTCCAGGTGGTCGGGTAGTAAGACCTATAAAAACACAAATTCAAAAATTTTACAACTACAAATATACTTTTACTCGCTAAAGAAATAAAATTACAACAACACTTACAACTACTTTAGCCCTCCAACCGTCTTCACCTAAATCTTCGACAAAGTTGAGCATTTGTTCCATGTTGCTAAACAGAAAGAAAAGTAATGATGATACACAGCAACTCGGTCGGCTATTTTATATGATAACAAAATAATGTACACGAACTCAAAATTTTACACATAAACTAATAATATCATAACCTTGCTGAACTTTTTTCATTTGGAACTTACAATATTCACTCTTACCATTAGGACGGTTTATACAAATAGATTTTTCCTTTCCAGGCAAGGATTAAGTACATTCCTTTGCTGCACATCGGAAAACTACTTAACAAAGTGACTGACTTTTTTTCTTGGGATTTATTTGTCTGCATACTACATGAGTACACTTAAATAACCCTTTCCAAACGAATGTTTTACCATACAAACGATTCGTCGATGTCTTTTTTTAAGTAAGGGATTAAAAACATTCCTCTGCTGGCTAGTCTGTTCAAGTTTCCAATCAATGCACAGCGGACGGCTACAGAACTTTATAAAGGTTTATAACTATTTCAATATTCCTGAGTGACCAATTGTATTCTGACATGTGTGTACTCTGTTCTTAGAAGATACCCTTTAGTGCAACCACTTTACCTTTACTCTGATTTTTTACGTACGTAGTTTATAATCATCCAGGCACTAAGACATATGTACCTAGGTCGTATGGTTATTTTTGTGTGTCATTACTATATTGAGCTGCACACAGAGGCTCCGAGGTGTCTAGCTCTAGCATAAGATTGACTGCTATACAATACATCTATTGTTATACGAGTCCCTTTACTGCAGGCATTTTGCCTTGAGTCTGCGACGTGGGCACTTATAACCAGGCTAGGACATAAGCCCATGTTATACCTTACCTGTGCTTTGTTTTAAGGGTTTGATCGCTGGCTACCAATGTTATGCCTTACCTAGGCTTCATTTTAAGCTTTTATAGTGCACCGTTTATAGGTACTACAGTACTAATAATATTTTTATAGGGAATCATCATCATTTTTATATATATGTGTTAGCGGCAAATCGAGAAATCAGGCAATTTCGAAAATGCCTAGGCAAATTGAGAAATTTGTACTGAGTTTTGGTTTCTGTGGTCAATTTTGAAGAAGACAAGTTAGCAGGTCATTTTAGACCAACTGGCATAATTCTAAAGTCACGGCTTAATCAGGAAAATCTCACTTGAATTATGTGGACCATTTCATTTCTAAGTTACATCATTTAATATGACGTAGCTCTTGAAAGTTAATAATTGTCATAATTTACAAATGAAATGGTCCACATAATTCAAGTGATGTTTTTTTGATTCAGCCGTAAATTTTAAATTATGCCAGGTGGTCTAAAAAGGTCTGCTAACTTGTCTTCTTCAAAATTGACCACAGAAACCAAAACTCAGTACAAATTTCTCAATTTGCCTAGGCATTTTCGAAATTGCCTGATTTCTCGATTTGCCGCTAACATATGCATTAGGCTTACATGTGGAATTAATGAGTTGTACCGAATCAAAGGAACTAATCATTACATTTTTATTTGTATGTAGAGCACTGTAATATGCACCCTGCTCATCTGCACCAACCCTTTAGGACCCCCAAATAATCTTAATTCGCAGTATTTTATAAGAATAAGTTGAACAACCTGTCTGTCCATCCTTTAGCTGTATTACTCCCTAAGGATTTGAGATTACATTAAAAGGTTCTATTGTTTTCTGAGGTCCAGAGGGAAATCTGGTTCAAATTTGAGATCTATCGATTAAACCTTTTTGACCTAAATTTGAGATTGTAACTATACTTGGGTTAAATATTGTTATTGTTGTGTACCTCTAATGGAGAACTAACCATGTACACCCTACCTAAAGTGTATGCAAGTTGTTTTAAGCGCATGGAAAATTAACTTTCGCAATATTTGACAAAGTAACCTGTTACAGTCATGGGTTAGAAGGTGACTTTTACAGTGTAGATGTGCCTCAATTAAGTAATAATGTAACTGGAGTATTGCTCCCGAGACGTTTTTTACCCCAGGAATTTTAGCTCCCTACGTGGATTGCTCCCGCGTGACCCCTCGTGATTAGCTCCCTTGTTATTTGCTTCCCTCGTTATTTATTCCCCGCCCCATATGTTCCCCCTCCACATTCTTCTAATCTGGATTCTTCAATTATTATTACTGAAGACAAATTAAACTAAATTAGAAAAATGGGCGGTAGGTGAAGGAAAGGAAAACGAAATTGGTCACGAAATTCTTAACTACATACGTACAGTTAGCACTTTTGTTAGAAGAAACCTGCTCGCTTGGCCAAACCGCATATTGCTACAAATTATAGTCTTCCTTTTTTTAGATAATACGATAATATGGAGGGGAGCATAAGGGGTGGGGAGTAAATGACGAGGGGAGAAAATAACGAAGGGAGTTAATCACGAGGGGAGGAATTCATCAACTCACGTGGTGAGCAGTCCACACCGGGAGCTAAAATTCCCGGGGGTAAAACGCCTCGAGAGAAATACTCATGTTTAATCAAGTAATTGGAGACTTCTCTATAAGCATTGGCTGGAATGGTTTATTGAGGGTAATTTTACAGGTACCTGAAACCTTCAAAGCTATTCAAATATTATTACACAATAGGTACAGGAGACATTAAGGGTTACAAGTCCAATAAGAAATAATGGCCATTTTGCTTAGAAACAGTTTGAAACACTTGGTAACCAAATTCATATTCTTTGTATTCTAATATATCTTACAGTAAGATAGCATACGATGTGCATCCAACTTTTTTACCTAAAGACGAAGAGCGCCAAATGCTTAAACTTTCTCAAAACTAACATTTCTGCACATGTAAATATTGCTAAAAATACTCCGAAATCAGGGCTACAAAAGTATAAACTTCAATTTTTGATATTTTTTTGTAGTTTTTAGTTAAAAGTGAATTAAAAAAGACGGGAGCAAGGTTCGAATTGTCAACTGCCGAGATGCACAAATTCACATTGAAAATTTGGTATCCATGACGGAGTCGGAGACGTAAGTCACACAGGGCCACGATGGTCTTTTTTAAATGACTTACTTTTGAAACTGACAAAAAATATCAAAAATCGAAGTTTATACTTTTGTAGCCCTGATTTCGGAGTATTTTTAGCAATATTTACATGTGCAGAAATGTTAGTTTTGAGAAAGTTTGGGCATTTTGAAATAGGCAGATTTTACATGTAATTTGATAGCCAATTTTAATAAATAATGTCTACATGGCCTCCTTAACAGATATTTTCACAAAAAATATAATATTGAATATTTTATTCCTAACAACCATATTACAATTACAAGATTTTAAGTAGTAAATAATAATTTAAAATTTTGTGAACAATGTGCACACTACATAGACTCTACAGTTACAAATTATCTACATATTATTACTACAGCGTGTTCTTAATTAAAAATAATCCATCATAAACCTCATTATTCTTTCCATGAAATTGCTTCTTAATTTAGGTAAAACAGACTGGCGATTAGATCTTTACGTTGTAACTGAGAATGGCCAACCCCATATCAAACGAAATACAATACATTATTGTGCCATTTATTGCTAAACCCAATGCCCATTTCTTGTATTACGCATAATATAAATATTATCACCTATTACACGTCTTAAATTACTATTTAGTCGGCAAGAAGAACAAGCTTTATTATTTGACAACAGTTACGACAGTTACAGTTAGGTTCAACATATTGTTGCTATTAGAGTACACGTAAACACTAAAAACTCATTGATACAGCTTTAGGTGTCATTTGGAAGCTTCCAAGAGTTGTTGAGTTTTCAAATTTGATACAGACAAAAGCGATATAAATCATTTATAACTTTGTTTCTGTTGCGAAGGTTTGATCTCCTTCGAATTTAATAATTAATTATGTTGATAATGTGCCTATGAAGCACATGTAATACCTAACTACACCGTGTATCGAATGTAATGTCCCCCTCCCTGTACCGGACAAACCGGAAGTGGCACAGCAAAACCTAGGACACCATTCGAAAGCCAATGCAAAGTTACATTGAAATATTTAGTTTGGTCAAAATTGGTTGAAGGTAAGTGGGGCAAATAATTCGGTGAAAAGTAAAAGTACAAAAATGCGCCCGGTTTTCGGTGATTCGGATTTTTCCCGGCCGAAAATAATTTTTTTTGAAATAATATTTTCACAGCTGCAATCCATGCTATGTTAGTGATTTTTCCTGAATTTATCATAATAATTGAACAAGGTTGAATTTTCAACCTTGTTCGACCTTTTCTGGAATTTCCTGGAATCTGGAAAAAAAATCCAGATTCCATTACATAAATTACATTCGATACTCGGAGTACATAGCTAGATAGTTTATCTAATTCTAAGCATTAACTGTTAGATAGTTTCGTATATCAACGAAATGTAAGAGTGGATCACTCTGGAAAATGGGAACTACCTCACAATAGTTATGGGGTATCCGGGTATCCCAAGTACACAACACTGCCCAGGGCGAAACAGTATCAAATCAGTATACAGTATACATGTCAGCGCCAACCAGTGCAATCCGCCAGGCATATATATATGCCTGCCTAGCCAACGGAGGCAAACGCCGGTTTCCTAGGCAGGCGGACCTATGAAGTTTCAGCCAAGCGGTGCAATAAATTAAAGCCTTATTCAATAATTGATTTTCTTAATTATTACATTACTTATCGAGGCATTCTTTATAACGTGCATGAAATGATAGCCTACAGCTGTTTTTTCTTAAAGTATGCTTAATGCTCATCCAAAAGGTTGGATGATAACCTATAACCAAACCTATAGCCAAATTGTACAATATATTAAAGCAGACTACTGCATTCAGATTTTGTTATGTAATTATTGCATTAATTACTTTTTGTGCTGTCAATTATATAAGAGGAAATGTAACGAATTGCAAAACGTAAAATATAAATGAATGCTTTGGCCATCCATGACTGGCCTTAAAATAATCACTTAAATAAATCACACACTGGGCATGGGCATGTACTTCATCTGTCTTACTTAGATATTCCCAATGATACCATATATATCTCCAATCTTAATAATTCGATTTAGGAGTTTTTTGATTTATCCTCCTGTTAATTCCGATCCTTTAAATAGGCCAAAAATTGGCACTTCCACTTGGCCAACAACTACAGTTAAGTACATTACGAATTACGGCATTGTAATCTGTCACTTCTTACAGCTCCGCATCTATTTGCAATTGCAGGACATTATGCAAAACAAATGTAGTACCTTGTGAAACTAAGTGTCACAATGGACATCCTCTCAAAAATCAACATAAAGATGATTGGCCGTTATGCGATTTATTTAAGTGATTATTTTAAGGCTAGCCATGGATGGATTCATTTATATTTTATGTTTTGCAATTTTATACAACATTTCCTCTTATATAATTGACATCACAAAAAGTCACCTGAGTAGGTTAGACTGCAAATTTTGGCCACATTATTGCAATACTTACAAAACAAATATTATCTGAATGAAGTAGTTTGCTTTAATATATTGCACAATTTGGCTATAGGTTTGGTTATAGGTTATAATCCAACCTTATGGATATTTTTATATTTTAAGAAAAACCCGCTAAAGGCTATCATTTCATGCACATTATAAGGAATGTCTCGATTCTCTCGATAGGTAATGTAATAATTTATTAAGAAAATTACTTTAAATTGCACCGCTTGGCTGAAACGTGATAGATCCGCCTGCCTAGGAAACCGGCGTTTGCCTCCGTTGACTAGTACTGGTTGGCGCTACCATACATTTCTCAGACAACCGTAAAGCACCTAAATCCATAATCCATCATATCACAATCACATTTCACGCTCGGCTTTCTTTTGGGGATTTGTCTTTTGGTCGTCTGTTGGTTTTCCTTCGTGGCTTGTCTTTTTATCTTGAGGCATTTTACCGGATTCTAAAACAGTATTTTTATTAACAATTACAGAGTCTTTTCCTGTGTCAGATGGCATTTTTTCGCCCACAGCTCCTTCAGAAACTTTTTGGGAAAATGGAGGAAGAACTTCAAGTACCGATTTCTTTACTATAGGAACATCACTAAGTTCTTTTTTCAACGCTTCAGGTTCGGCGTCAGGAACGGGCTCAGCAACTTTAGGTTCAACATTAGCTACAAGTGTATCTACTTTGTTGGGTTTCTGAACAAGTTCTTTAGCAACATCGTGTTGAGCTGGCATTTCAATGTCGACTTTTGGCTTCTTTTCAATTTCCTTAATTTCTTTATTGAGGCCATCTTCCAACTTTTGTAGAAGCTCTTCGTTACGCTTTTCAGTCTCCAAATTTTCAGATAATTTTTCAATTATTTGCTTTTCTTTGGTTTGAATAGGATCCGGAGAAACTATTTTGTTTGTGCCTTTTGATTTTTGTTCTGGGACATTAAAATTTTTGTTTGCACTGTGTTCTTCAAGATTTCCTCCATCTCTAATCACATCCGCTGCGTGGTGTTGCTTCAATTCTGCAAGAATTTCCTTTTGTTCTTCCAAAAGTTTCTTTTGGTTCTCCTGATGTTCTTCAAGCTTTTTGAGAAATTCTTCAGCTTTCAGTTTTTCAACAAAATCTTTTTTGCTCTCTACAGCTTGTGGAGCAACGTCTGATTCCTTAGGTTGTTTTACTTCCTCATTCTGATTTCTTGGGATAACTTCAGGATTTTCATTCAATTTATTATCGACAGGAATTGGAACATCAGGAGGCAGTGCTGCATTGTTAGCCTGAACCTTATTTTCCATATTTTCAACAGGCGCGTCAACTTGAGCACTGTGCTGATTATTGTTATCTTGAACTGGAGCTTCCTGTGCTTTGTACCTTTCCGCCACAAGTTGCTCATTCTTTTCAACATTTTTTGCAGCTTGTACCGTCTCTTGAGCAGCAGTGAGTTCAGCAGGAATCTGAAATTGATTTTGCTGTTTGTTTTCGCCAATTGATTTTGCATCATTTTCTTTAGGCAAATTTAACTCTCCAGCGCGATTAGGCTCCAAAGGTGCCTTAACTGCAATCTGTGAGCTTGAAACACGATCAGGTGACGGTGACTGCACTGAAAGAATATCTGCCTTTTTTATAAACTTTTCATTTTTTGAAATCATTTTTATGGGAATCTTCGGCTCAAATTCAACTGCTATGTGATTCACCTCATCTACACCTAAAAATAATAGAAAATTCTTGCATTAGCAAGCATAATTGTAAATTCCTGCATTTAGCAAAAATGATTTTAAATACTATGTGCTCCGTGTACTGTTTAGTCCAATCCAACAGAATCCAGAATAATTGTATTTATTTTTACAGCAGTAATAATATTTACTAATAATGATAACCTAGTATACATAATATGATAAATGCTTACGCAGGTTCTCACTTGATTTTACTGTAAGCTCAACCTGAGGACCATCATTAATCACTTTATGTATTGGGTCTGTCATTCGAATTTGATCCAGTGAAGGGTCGTTAACTTGAGATTTTTCAACAGCGTAAAGAGTAACGTACGTTGTAAGTACCATGATAAGTACTGGTTTTACAAAAATCCACAATTTAATGCGAGTAATTTTTTATTTAGTAAAAAGTTTAGGTGTTCTTAAAGTATAAAATTAAAACATACCACCAACGAAGAAGACAGTCTGCAAAAGTTTACACAATTAATTAGTACATCATTACATTACGATGACAAAAGTTAAAAATTTTTGAAAATCTTTAAATTTAGTGAACCTGTGCAAGTAGTCTCTCGGTTGTGTTTTTAGAAGTGACTCGGATAAACATGATGCTTGGAAATATTATGCAGATCACGGAACCCGTAGTAGAACCAACGAGACCCAGTACTAATTCAATATTCGGAATGATGAGTCCAACGACTAGAGTAAACGCGACAATACACACAGTTAATAATTTAAGTCTTGAATCTGGAATATAATTAGTAGATATATCGTGAGCGTGATGATGCATGTGTACCTAAAATTTTCCAAAAATTCACTTTAGATAAAATAAGTCATGTTATACTTAACTATTTAACAATAGTTAAATACTGTATTCACTGTTCAACTGATACATTTAGGAGACGTACCCTCCTAAATATAAGCGAATGAAGGCTTGCACGACATGGAAATATAACTAGAGGGCAGCTGAAGACTATGGACATAAGGAAGCATATTTTGATAAGCTGAGTAGACCATGACGGTCCAAAACTCATCAGAATATTCCCTAAATATCAACATACAATAAAAAAAATGCCAAATTGAAAATGTACATAAAGTTTTCTTTGTCTACTGTCAAAGTTGCTGGAGTATTACCTACACGCTTTAAACTCTAGCCAGGTTGGCCCTTCCGTGGGGCAAGCAAAATAAAATTCACTTTTTTCACTCTTGTTTCAAATCTGGCGAATTTGAAACCAGTCCATGCCATTTGTGCTGGATCCAAGGCGGTATATCTAAGGTTACCCGATGGGGAGACCCCATGGCTCGCTATGCTGGTTTCAAATTCGCCAGATTTGAAACCAGAGTGAAAAAATTGAATTTTATTTTGTTTGCCCCCCGGAAGGGCTAACCTGACTAGAGTTTAAAGCGTGTAGCCAAGACTACAGCAACTTTGGTCTACTGTTAGCTTCTGCGTACCTCCAAAGTTTTGGGTACAAAACGCAATGTAGCCAAAAAATCCTACACAAAAGTAGAAAAATGTACAAACATTGATGGCTTTTTTCACGACTTCGTTCATTTTCTGTAGAGAAGGATCTGGAATTGAGTCGTATATTCCAAAGATTTGAGTTTGACAAGATAGAGCCATGGAAAATATAGGTATTGACTGAAGGACGCCTGCAGGTCTCCAGTAGTCAATTTTATCCAGATAAGAACCAGACCACAATGAGCCCATTCCTTCGCTCAAAATCTTTTATTTGAAATAATTTTTTAAGATTCGATTTAAATACTTTGCAATAAAACAATTTATGTCTTAGAAGTCCACTGCAATACCTTAAAAACCAGGAATACATAAAACAGGACAGAAGCTGTTGAAACGCTACTCAGGCTGTCCATGTTGCGTAAAAGCCCAAGCGGCAAGGCCACAAACAAGGAAAGGGCTAAAATATTTATAAAAAGGTAAACGTAAATTCATACAAAAAGTTTCGTAATTATTCTTTAGGCAAATAGTAATGCAGAAATACAATATCTATTACCACTTGTTAGAGAACACAATTTAAATTTTAACACATGTAAATTATTATAGTACGGTACCGGTCATTATTATAGTCCTCAGCGAGGAGTTGTTTTCCACAGTGAAAATTTCCGAAAGAATTTCTGGTCCTAAATCTCCCATTACAACCATAAAAGCTATCATTGTTCCGATAAGAAACCCTATTATACTAATTTCCACCATAAACTTCCCGGCTTGTCCAAAGGTATGGTAAGCTGTTAAAAATATAAGTTACCTATGTATTCAAGTTCATTTTCTTATCAATAAATACTTCGTGAACTAAAAATAAATAGTGAATATCTTACCTAAAAGTTCGTAGGTCCGTCTTCTTGTGATTGTGGCAGCTTTGAGGAGGAAATAGCATACCATCCGGGTTAAAATTGCACCTGTCATTAGCAATAATGTCGCCAAAACAATTCCGCACTGGAAAAAAAATTATCATTACCGAAAGAATACTTAACATGATTTCCGTTTATCATAAATGAATCTGCATTCAGTTTAAACACTGTCATAAAATAGTACAAAATAAATAGACTTAAATAAATCTAAATGAAATAAATTATTTTGTGCAGTATTTCACCTGTTTAAAACAAAAAGGCATGGCGAGGACGCTTACGCCAACAATGCTATTGGCTAGAGTTACTACGTATTTGGAAACCATGTCTAGTAAAGAACTAATAAATCTAAGTGATGGCAATTAAAACATTTATTCCAAATGGAGAATTGTCTGTCCTCCTCGTTCGTGCCTCTTGCCCTTTCAACTCCAATTTTCCAAACTTATTTTTCTGTCATACATATATTTACTTTTGATTTTATAATATCGCGTTCTTTTCGTATTTTTAATTTGTTCCATTTTTTCTTTCCAAAAAACAAATTCAGAGTTCGAGCATCTGTGCGAAGTTTCTCAGACCCATTCCATAATACTGGTTTCAATAAAACAAAACTGTAATGACCTACTTTACAATTTCAAAACTGGGGTTCGCACAGATCAAAAATATGGAATTCTTATTGCTTGACACTATGTTGACCGGAAATTCGTAAATAAATGAAAAAAGTGAATTGAATATGGACCAATTTTGTCTTGTCAGGCAAGATACTCTACGTGGGCCACCTGATTGTTTTGAATTTAGCGGAAAAAGTATTTTCAAGGATGGGATGCTCTCCCAGTGAAACATCATAATATGATTTATTTTGTCCCGTGCAATGCTGTAGTAGTACACAATACATGTACAATGAATGAGATATTTCGCAGAGATTTTAACACTTTTTGATTTTCTCGAGAACTTTATTTTGTCAAAATTATAAAAATCAATTACAGTGTAGGCATAATATTTGGGAGAATCAACCTCTCAATTTTAAATTCTGAAGACAACAAACAAACTCATACTAAGCGAAGTTTACTCATAGTAAAAATATGCACAGTGGAGAGTGAATAGTTTTGATCTTCCTTTATGCCACATCTACGGATCCAAGATTCGTGTAACCATGGGGATTCTCCTATAAGGTTCTCTCAAGCGAGAATTTTTAATTTAGAATTTCAGTTTTTTTCGTTCTGGAGCTAAATTTGGGGATTTTAGCTCCACAGGGAACAAAACAATAGAAATGGAAATCTGAAAATACACGCAACGTATCCCCTAGCAAATAATACAGAAAAATTTAAACGTTGGAATTAAAAATTCTCGCTTGAGAGAACCTTATAGGAGAATCGCCATGGTTACACGAATCTTGCTACGGATCACTTAAGGAGGGGTAATGGGTTCAATTTTGATGATGTCAGTGCAAGGGGCAAATGGTGTACTTTAAAAGTGAGTGGAGTCGCAGTACAAGGATCTCTGCAATTTAGTTTGTCTCAGTTTTCCCATTTGAGACTCTCCCCTGCACGCTCTTCCTCAACCATAGAGTATTATCTTCTATGTAAAACTCCACTCGATTCTGTACTTATTTACTCCGTTGAAGGTTTTATCACATTGCCATATATTTTACTCTATGACAAGCTCCTTCACATGAAAGCCGACGTTTTCGAAAAGATATGATTTTGGGATTTTAAAGTAACGTACACGTTTCAAAAAAATATCAAAAAAAGAGAAAAAAATTTAGCAGCGGTTATGAGGCCGCTTTTTTTGAATTTTAGTTTGCAACTATGTAAGAAGAATAGAAATACACGTTTTCAATGTATTTCCCCCACTCCAAAGAACCCCAAATATTTCCCCGTTAAAAAACATTTTCGAAAATCAAGCCCTCATAGCCGCTAGAAAAATATGCGGCGATTTCAAAAATGTCTACCCCAAAACTCTCCGTTTAGCCATTCTCCCCCAATCAGGGATTTTAAAACACCTCCTTAAATTGACGTACGATGGACAGCCAAACCAATACCCTGTGTAATGTATTCCATAAATGTCTTCCGGAAACAAAGGCGGATTCACACCAAGAATTACTGGATCATAAACCTTCCAGCCAGGTTTGACATCAAATGGGTAAAACATCGTATAAAACTTTGGATTTGGACTAAATGGTTTGATAATTTGACATTTGACCATATTCATAGTCAGTTATGGAGTAATCCTCGTCGTGTCGAAAGAAATCAAGGATACATGGAGTAAAATACTGAAGAAAATATCCGAGGGAGTTGGTGGCGGTCTTATAGTGTAGGCATAACACTCAAATTTCTTTGAAATAAGAGTGTAGGGTCCTTGTAATAGTTTCTAAGGGAAACTGCATCAAAATTGAGGGGGGTTAATTAAAATTTCAGCTCTAGTCACTAAGCACATTACTGTACTTTGCATGGCGTCAACATACTCAAATTCAAAAAATCATTCTTTCTGTAAACGCCAAATATATTTTATGAGTACATTCCGATGCATAGATAACAATACTCTATAAAAACTTACAGCAAGCTGTAAGAGAAACGAGCCAGAGTATAAAACTAGCTGTCTCAATTATAATTTTTTCAATACTTCATCAATTTTTCGAAATTCGTCAAAATGAAAAAAAGTGCTGGCGGTATTGCTTAGTAGTGTTGAAAACAATGAATATCATGTTTCCATGACAACGCGTTGCTAAGATAAACATTCCAGAACTTTTACAATTTGTACCCAAATTTCGTCAATTTTTCTAAATTCGTCAAAATGAAAAAAAGTGCTGGCGGTATTGCTTAGTAGTGTTGAAAACAATGAATATCATGTTTCCATGACAACGCGTTGCTAAGATAAACATTCCAGAACTTTTACAATTTGTACCCAAATTTCGTCAATTTTTCTAAATTCGTCAAAATGAAAAAAAGTGCTGGCGGTACTGCTTAGCAGTGTTGAAAACAATGAATATCATGTTTCCATGACAACGCGTTGCTAAGATAAACATTCCCGAACTTTTACAATTTGTACCCAAATTTCGTCAATTTTTCTAAATTCGTCAAAATGAAAAAAAGTGCTGGCGGTACTGCTTAGCAGTGTTGAAAACAATGAATGTCATGTTTCTATGACAACGCGTTGCTAAGATAAACATTCCAGAACTTTTACAATTTGTACCCGAATTTCGTCAATTTTACGAAATTCGTCAAAATGAAAAAAAGTGCTGGCGGTATTGTTTAGTAGTGTTGAAAACAATGAATATCATGTTTCCATGACAACGCGTTGCTAAGATAAACATTCCAGAACTTTTACAATTTGTACCCAAATTTCGTCAATTTTTTGAAATTCGTCAAAATGAAAAAAAGTGCTGGCGGTATTGTTTAGTAGTGTTGAAAACAATGAATATCATATTTCCATGACAACGCGTTGCTAAGATAAACATTCCCGAACTTTTACAATTTGTACCCGAATTTCGTCAATTTTACGAATTTCGTCAAACCAAAAATCAACCACCTAGATGTTGGTAAGGAGTGTTGGAAATCGTTAATATTACGTTTCTATGACAACGGGTTGCTGAGATAACTACGGAAACATTTTTAAAATCTGTGCATGTACAGGTGCTGAAATTATTCGCAGTTTTACTGATTACTAAACAACAAGAACTCTAGCCTAGCGGTCTTATTAATGTGCCCTGTAACAGAAACATAATTTATTTTTATTACCTTTATGAAGAGTTTAATTAAATAATATTAATCTTAGATGGTCCAAAATGGGTGATGCAGGGAATTTAAACCTAAAGTCTTCATCTGCATCCAAGAGCTGAAATCTGCTTACCTGCTAAACGCAAAATTTTATTATTTTACCGTAAAATATGCAGTCATTATATGCTTATTGAATATCATGTATGGTATCTTACAGTTGTAGATCTCCCAGGCTTAAGAAAGGGCTGTAAAGGCTTATAACAGAAACCGTTTACTGTTGAGAAAAAAATTATAACGAAAGTATTTATTTTGTGCATTTTGAGTTAAACATACGCAGATTATTCTCAGTAATTTTTGTGTTCAATGTTTGCAGTGAACAAAATTTTCTGCCATCAAATTGTTAAATTCATTTGTTGATGGTGCTATTGAAAAATGGTTCAACACATTCAACAGGATTAGTCTTTTCCTTCAAAAATCCATGAACAAATGACGACTTCTTACAGAACTGCACGAGAGTTTATATGGTCTTGAACAGTTATGCGAAAACTGACCGCGAGCCTTTTCTATAAGCCGGATTATTTTAAGGCTCGCGACTATACGTTTTCAATGATTTTAAACGAGGATTTTGATTAAAATATTTAATGTCCTAATTTCCATGGATATCATAATAACTGTGTGATAAACTACCACAACGTACTTTCATTGAGCACTCCTGCTACCCAAATTATGAGCTCCGTATGCTTTACCCCTTTGTTTATAAATTGGGGAATCCCCTTTCAACAACATAATAAATCCTGAATTGTATGCGGACAATTAGGAGAAACACTATTACTAGCCTCAGAGGAAAATATTTTTTCTTTTAAATTCAAAATTGTCAGGTTTTCTGTCTTTGGATTTCTTTGAGAACATACTCCAATGGCAACCAAAGAACAAAGGAATTTACAAAAACCCAAAGTTCATAAGCCCACACCCCAATGCATGGAACAATTCCAATCTTCACGAGAAGAATGAAAAGTCGAGTTGCAAAAAAAGGTTCAGCCTCCTGAGGATTATACTTACAAACGTAAAAAAAATACTAAAAGGACCGCATTTATCTGTACTACAAACTGTAAGAGGATTTTAGCGGCACTCTACCTCTGGATTGAGATAAAAAATAATGTGTCAGTGATTTCGACAAAATTTCATAATTTTACACATATTATTTTTTATCTCAATCCAGAGATGGAGTATCGCTAAAATCCTCTTACAGTTTGTAGTACAGATAAATGCGGTCCTCTTAGTATTTTTTTACATCTGTAAGTATAGTCCTCAGGAGGCTGAACCTTTTATTGCAAACCGATTTTAACAGCGAATATGATAGTCAGCTTGTAAGGTGGTTGTCATGTAGTCACGAGCCTTAAGTCCTCTATTGTTCTTCAGCAAAGGGAACCCTTCATGCACGTGCATTGCAGTAAGCCTTACTTACAGTGTTGCCAGCGTTAACAGTTACAAATGTTTGACTTAAGAAAGTGTATGTAAACAGTAATTTCTACATGTCATGCCAGTCTGTGCATATAAACTTGTAAGCATATTTAATCAGTCTAGTATGTTAAGTATTATAAAAAACAGTTTAGTATACACTTATCTACAATGTGTAGGCCCAAATTATACAAAAATGAGTATTCTGAAATGAATACTACAAGTAATTCTTTACATTGTAGCTTATCAATACAATTATTAAAGTTCAGTAAGTTATTTGTTATTCGTTAGCAAAAAGTAAATTCTAAAATGACAAAATTTTAAAATTCTTGATAGATTTTATTTTAGAATATTGTTAGTGCTCTTACCACCAAGATTAGTTGATTTATATTATTGAACTCTGTCTTGGAAATTGCAATAATAAAGCAGCAAATAAGCAATAAAGGTAATTATTAAGGGGGCTATGCTGTAATAACAAAAAATCATTAACATTAAACCATTATTTACTGTTTTATATCAGTTATAAATACGTAATCAACTGTCATTACGACTGGACACTTCAAACTCTGGAATATTTATCTTCGATTTGGATGGTTAAAATCAATGATACATATCATCTACATTTTTTTCAAGTCATAGAGGGAAAGTTTTTTAAATTATTATCTCTTGTGTTTCGTAAATATTAGTGATATGTATCACTAATTCTAACTTTTCAAATTGAGTACGAGTATTCCATGATTTGAAATATAAAATATGTAGTAATAATTGCAATCGATACTGACTTGAATTTTATATGTGTGACATGGTAATTTACCATTTGGTAATTTCCTATTTTGCTTTGTAACATAAACATAGAGCCATAATGTAATACCAATAGTGCTTCAACGCACTATTCGTATCCATAAGTATAACTTCTACACTTTCACAAGCAAAGAAACCCAATAGTGCAACACTGTTCCATTTATTTCATGATTTTTGGGATGCCTCTCGACAACCACCGTTCAGGTGTTACTTTTAGGGACTAATTGGTAAAAAGGGCACATAATCCTTTAATCCGCTTACGCATTACTGTGCAGACCCGTTTATGGGTCTGCACAGTAATGCGAAGTGACATTTTCCTAATTTCTTGGCAGATTAGGTCATGTCTTTGTAAGTAAACAAATTAAAAACTGGGTTAACGGTTGTATAATAGCAGTACTATACTGAAAAGGCTTATATACTTTTTAGTTCATTGCCTCAAAAATAATCAAAGGTTCTTTTCAAGTAAAGATATACCTATAAGGTCGTCGTTACCTTGTACAAACAAGGCCATGGTTAAGGGGTTTCACTTTCGGAAGGAGGCGTTAAGGATTAGATTATTTAAGCCAATCTCAACAAACCAAAAGACTATGTTAAATCTTGGATTATTGCAGAGCTATGTAACTAATGTAAAGGACTTTTACATATCTTCGGGTAGGCATTACTTAAGATCATTAGTTAGAAATATAGCAACAAAAGGTTTATAGTAAATGCAAATGTTTCAAAATCGAAAAATCTTGAGTATGTGAACGTAATATATCGTAATAAAGTAATACATTATGCAGTTTATAAAAATATATGTAAATATTTATGTAAATTTCCTAAATGTCAAAAAAGTAGTTTTTATGTACAGTTATTCTTTTGTAACACGTAATATTTGTTATGGTTGATTTTTAAATGTGTTTAAAACAAAAGAGATTGCAAATAAAATTGAATTAACGAATGTGCATATTGATCCTATTATTATGTAGGTTACATTGGGTAGCAAAGTTTTTCTTGAACAATAATAGTAAAAATGACTGTAAAAGGCGCAAACTGTAGCCAGGTCATTGGACATCCATATAGACAGGAAGTATATCATCAAACCGTTTTTGTAATAAGCAGAAAACGTGGTATATTTGCATTGCTGGATGACAATATAAGAATGACAGCATAAAGCCACTACGGTTGTCAAAATCCAGTAGACCATCTTGATTATGACCAAGTTTCGGTCATACCAAAATAGGAGAGAGTCGAAACACTCAACAAAGTGTTGGTTATGATTCTTTCTGTTGAATAAATCACGGTCTTCGTCCACTCGCAAATTCCGAGGACAAATTCCCGTAATAGGGAAACAGGATCTAATACAGCAAAATGTGGTGCATAGCAAAATAAGCAATTGCAAAATTTTCAGCATACCAGAGGCTGTATTCCAATATTTCAAACCAAGTCTTTCTGGTGGAACAACCACAATCGCCAAAGCACACTCCTCTTTTCTGTCACTTTCTCCCACTACTACTTTAAAATTGGTTCCTTTTGTTTCATTTTCATCTGAGTGGGACATATCTAAGCTTTTATTTTATATTTCGTTTCAGGATCACAAATTTTTTTGAGATATCTGTTCCTCAACTCTATATTGAACATCAATGTAGTCACAATTAGACAAAGGTGGAGGATGAAAACCACTACTAGGTCATTATATTATTTTATTCGCACGTACTACGTAAGTAGTGCAGAGTGGAGTGAATCAAGGCGAGTAGCAGTCCATGGAAACAGACATGGATATATGGGAATAAGGTGTACTGAAATGCAAAAGTTTGTTTGCTTGAAATCGATACTTGATACTACCAAAAAATTCCGTTGCCGTGTACGGATATTGTGCCTCTTACTACTACTACAATGTTCATTTGTAATGTAGTCAATATGAAATGTGTGGGACAGTAGTTGTAAACACAGGTTTTTAATTGTTGAGACTTGAGAGTAAGGTTTTATTCAACGGCAGTTTTAGGTTCATAGGGTAAAGAATAAAGGTTACTAAAAGGGTTTAATCGGGTGCCGATAATGGATTCCCAGTGTCCCTCCAAGGGGACTGTGAAGTCTAGGGCTCACATCAGAACAAGGCAGAGCTTGGTAGCGGAAAGACAATTGTCTGAAGAGGAGGAAAAGCTTTTTAAGCTGCCACCGATCCCAAATATCGGACTTTTCAGACATGACCAGTGGGTGGAGCATCCCCTCATGACACACTTCCCTAATGCCAATAAAATGAAGCAGGATGAAGATGTCATCATTAGACATGGGAAAAAGATCAGAACTGCGGTTGCTGATGCACTCCTCATGCAAAGAAAGGCTCAGGATGAGGAACCCCAAAAGAGCACGGTCGAGTCTTTCCTTACACAGGAAGATTACGTCGAATACTTAAGAGACAGCGTCCGGTCTGCTCCAGTTGTACCACTACAAAAATCTTGGGAGAAAAGAATTTTAGGAGTGCGTTAACGGCATACTTTTTATTTGCGTATTCTATAACACTTAATAATAATATAAAACTTAATAATACACACAATATTAATAATAATAAATATAGTACATAATATTATACACACTTAGGCATAAAATGAATTTATTTGCATATTCTTTAATTAAGTTTTTGGATATTTTTTAAGATGATCCCGAAAAAACTGAAGCAGAGATTGCCGGATATGTACAAGGCACTTGTCAAAGAAATAAATGTCAGATTTGAACAAGTATTACATGACTGCATTTTGGATTTTGTTGTGCAACCTAGTGAAGATCAAGTTTGCATCGAAAATGTTCCAATGAAATTTCCACCGTAAGGCATCTAATTGCTATATTATATAATACTTCTACTAATTGGATATATTCGTAAATTTGTAAATTAAAATTCCACTAGTCTCTACTTTATGATTTTTTGTTAATATACTTATACCTTAATAGATACTCTGGGGGAAAGTTACCACCCTGGGGAAATGACTACATAATACACAGTCAGCAATTAGCAAAGGAACTTCGTCTTCTAAATCCACTAATAGCTAGAACATTTTTTACAGTCCGGGAAATGATAACAACAAAGAAACTATTAGATCCATCTAATCTAAAGTACTGTATTTATTTGTTACTTTCCATTTGAACATTTATTAACAGAAGGCTTAGTTACAAAAGTTTTAAAACAATATGTAACTTTTGATTTGCTAGGCAAGTTAAAGCAGCAAAAGCTTTTGAACTTAAAGACATGATTCAAAATGAAATTAAGATCAAAGGAGACGAAATGATTGAGAAATTCACTCCTATGTTAGTGCACTTGTGGGCTAACTCTCCGTACCTCAATGATATGCCTCCGGATAAATTATCCCAAATTTTCGATTGTACCACTAACCTCATTTTGTGCAATGTAAGTTGTCATCAAAAACTACATCTGAATTATTTCTAAATTATTGTAAACATGTTTATTGTTTTTATATATTCTGTAGGCCCGTCAATTAGCAATGGATACCATTCTAGAAGTAGTGGAATTGTATGAAAATTTTGAGGAAACTTTGCCAAAAATCCTACTTGATACTTCAATTGAAGAGTTTCGTCTAATCGCTTTGTATCCAGCAATGGAGGACATAATGTATTGTTTCCGGAAAGTCGTTGATGAAATAACTAGCATTGTACAAAACATTTACGATGTGCAAACCCTGTACAAATCTACAGAGCAGCCTTCTTGTTACCGAGTGATTCTTCCACCACATTTTCTAGAAAGTGTCATTGACAGAGTTACCAAAGTTGTAACAGGGTGGCTGGAAGGACCTCAAGCTTTTGTTAACAGCATACGTAAGTTTTTTAATGTAAACTTGTAGGATAACTATATAACTATATTACTCAATTTAAATTTCCAGAGGAGAAATTTGCTCCAATACTAAATGGTGAGGCAAGGGATAGGGCGATGGAGTTTATCGATGGAGATCACTCCTTTTATGATGAAGTTGCGGAGTTGAAATACTATAAGGAATTTATTGATCTGTGCTACACAATTCCCAAGAACGAATATTTTGGAAGAATTCGTGTGAATAATGAAGACATAATTGGAGGGTTGAAGGAAATAGCTAATCACCATTGGCACATTGTTTTGGATCACGTCATTTTAAGATACAAGCAGTTTAATAGAAAGTAAATTTAATCATACTTAGAAGAGATATGTATAATTCATCTGTGTTCTGAAATGGCAATGTAATTCCTTGCTTCGTTTGCATCAAGGATAATTGACGGGTTTGAAGATATTCAGCGAAAACTTTTGACGGAACCAGAAACAACAGCAGAACTTATGGACCTTGTAGAATTCATTGATCATGCTCGAGGGATGCTTCTTGCTCTTTTGAAAGAAGATATTGCAGAGGGATGCAAAATGTTTTTTGCTGTTATGAATAATTATCTCATGAGTGCCGTTGACAGACATACAACAATAATAGCTCACACTTGGCACAAGCAAATACAACCTGCTTTTGAGAAAAGTGCTATCGTAAGTTGCATACATACAATTTCTTTGTTTTCCTAATTACCTATTAAAAATAGATGGTTTCATAACTATGAGTAAGGAACTAAGCGCATATGACTAAGCTTATGACTAAGCGCATTCAAACAACTCTAAAGACCAAACCATATCAAATAGAACACTTTTGTAAAATACTAAGTATGTATTAATAATGTTTCATGCAGCCGGAATCCTTCATCTATGAATTTTTTGGTGCCGATCCTGTAAAGGCTCTTTTTTTTACTTTTTAACCTGTAGTTAGTAATTAGATTTACTTTCAATGTTTTAATAATCGTCATATTCGTTTTGAAATGGTAGATGATTGAAGACAAAAAGGTAGAGTTCGAAGAAAAACTTGCTGAGGCAATTGACAAAATGCAAAAGGATTTAAAAAAGTTGTTGAGGAGAGTTCGAGATGACTTTGCACGCTACGGTGAATACACTGAGTGTGGAAACTACTGTGATGTAAGATTTGTACATACAGTTTATGTTAAACGTTTATCTTAAAAATGCTATTTACAAAATATTTACAGTAAGAATATTATTCAGTTATTTACTTATGTATGTAGCACGATTTTTAAAACCTTTTTAGGATTTAAAATACGTTCAGAAACGGGTGGCATCTCTGCAGGGACAGATAGATTGGATAAACAACGAAGAAACGCTTTTTAAATTTTCCCTAAGTACTTTTCCAGATATGGTGGAAATTGTTAACCACTTTGATCCGTACATGAGACTCTATCAGACAGCCCACAAGTGGCAGCAAGCAGAAAAGAAATGGATGGACGGAGATTTTGTCTTAAATGCAGAGAAAATTGACTTTCAAACAGAAGAATATTTTAAGTAACAAAAAAATTAAATAAAATCTAATGTACAATATGTATATGCATGTATCTCTGCTATATCACCTATAATTTGTAGGGAATTGTACAAACTACAAAAGCTTTTCAAGAATCGGATTAAGGCTCAAATGCAAGCTGAAGCAGAAGCTAAACACGTCCCTATTTCTCTTTTATGGGACGAAGATAACTTAGAGCAAGTACCACCTCCCTTAAAAATCTGCAACCAAGCTATAGATACATTAACAGAATTTAGGGTAAACTTGAACAGTAGCATTCAACTATGAAACAACAGAAAAAAATATTATTTCTTTAATTCTATTTTTATTATTTGTAGAAACTCATCCCAACTATTGGCATCATGTGCAATCCAGGATTAAAGAAGCGGCATTGGGAACAAATGTCTGAAGTTTGTGGATTTGATATTACACCCAACACGGGAACCAGTTTACGAAAAATAATGAAAATGGGCCTGGAGCCTTTTATGGAAAAGTTAAAATTTATACCTTTTTCTTTAATATATGATAATCTAATCATATAAACTAAATCGTAATTTTTATCAGATTCGATGTAGTTAGCATGGCTGCTTCGAAAGAACATGCTTTAGAAGTTTCAATTGATAAAATGAAAACTGACTGGGATAACACACAGTTAAATACAGTTCCTTATAAAGAAACAGGAATTAAAATACTAGCATCTGTAGAAGAAATTCAACTTCTTCTTGATGATCACATCACTAAAACGCAGACCATGAAAGGATCTCCCTTTGTGCGTCCACATGAAGGTGAATTTTTTTCCCGTTCTGTACATTAGATTATTCTAAGTTATTTAAGTATTTTAGTTATAAAGTCTATAGTTTAGTTTCTCCAACAACTTAGTTAATAAAATATTAAATATTTTATTAACAGTGAAAGTCAAGGCTTGGGAAGACTCATTGCTTCGATCTCAGTCAACACTGGAAGAATGGCTTCGAGTTCAGCTTCAATGGCTCTACTTAGAACCAGTTTTCTCATCTGAAGATATCTTGGCACAGATGCCCGAAGAAGGCAGGTTATTTAAAGTAAGAAATATAAGTTTAATCTAAACTAAATACTACAAATAAGATAATAGATTTACTTTAAATATTAAATGGTATACAGAAAGTGGACAGTGTGTGGAGAAACATTATGGCGGATGTTGGAACCACAGCCAACGTTGTAGAAGCAGCTAGCAAGCCAGGACTCCTGGAAAAGTTACAAGACTGCTTAGTGATCCTCGACAAAATAAACAAAGGGCTGAATGCGTATCTGGAAAAGAAACGTCTGTTTTTCCCTCGATTCTTCTTTCTGTCAAATGACGAAATGTTGGAGATTCTGGCAGAAACCAAAGATCCCCTCAGGGTTCAACCTCATCTAAAAAAATGCTTTGAAGGCATTAGTCGTCTGGACTTCGATGCTGACCTTATGATCAATGGAATGTTTAGCGCGGAAGGAGAGCGAGTGCAATTCAGTCAACCTGTTGATGTCATTGAAGCCAAAGGCTGTGTAGAGAAATGGTTACTGCGTGTAAGTTACTCATAATTCTGACAAAATTGGACTAATTATATGTAGGTATACATTTTAATAGTATATTTAATATTCAGGTGGAGGAAGTTATGATTCTTTCTTTGAAAGATGTGGTGACTGCATCACGAGATGCTTACAGCCATGGCCCAAGATCAGAATGGGTAGTGAGATGGCCAGGTCAAGTTGTACTTTGTGTTTCTCAAATATACTGGACATCGGAAGTGCATGAAGCTCTATCAGGAACTAACAATGGATTGTCTAACTACATTGAAAAATTGAACGTAATTCGTTGAACAATAATATCCCTAGTAATCAATCCTTTGTAAATATAATCACTGTTTATTCCTAAACTTTTCAGACGCATTTAAATGATATTGTTGCATTGGTGAGAGGAAAGTTGTCGAAACAAGCTAGAATAACTCTGGGAGCTTTGGTGACTATTGATGTCCATGCTCGAGATGTAGTTGATGAAATGGAGAAGGCAGGAGTTCAGAACGAAATGGATTTTAAATGGTTGGCACAACTTCGTTATTATTACGAAGAATTTGGTGTCAATGTCAAAATCACTAATGCTCTTGTAAAATACGCGTACGAGTATTTAGGAAATTCTCCACGACTTGTTATCACTCGTAAGAATATATTATACGCAGTTAAATAGGTACGCATAAATGTTGTTTACTGACATCACTGTTATTTTTATAGCACTGACGGATAGATGCTACAGAACTCTCATCGGTGCATACCATTTGCATCTGAATGGAGCTCCAGAGGGTAATAACCACCCCTGAACAAAATACAGCAATACAACTTCGATAGATATATGATAAATTTGAATATTCACGTTACTAAAAGTCATTTGATGCACAATAGGTCCTGCAGGTACAGGAAAGACTGAAACTACTAAGGTCTGGGTATTACCGTGAATAATATATTTATTACTTCTTTTTAGTTAGTAACTTTTCAATCTAATTCGTATGGTTCTTGCAGGATCTTGGAAAAGCTATAGCTGTTCAAACTATTGTGTTCAATTGCTCAGATGGTAAAATTTCTTAAATTACGACTTCACCATTAAAACTATTTGAATGTGTATTTACAAAACTTTCATGAGCTTCAACTATTCATGAATTAAAGCAAGTGTGTCATTTTTGATTTTTAGGTCTCGATTATATAGCCATGGGAAAGTTTTTCAAAGGTTTGGCAGCTTGCGGAGCTTGGGCTTGCTTTGACGAATTTAACAGAATTGAATTAGAAGTGTTGTCTGTCATTGCTCAACAAATTCTATGGTAGCATTTTAATATTTTGCAATCTTCGGTGGCATTGATTTGCATTTTTGACATTTTACTTGATATATGTTGGAACAGTATCATTCGGGCAGTTCAAGCAAATGTGGAGACGTTCGTATTTGAAGGAACAGAGCTAAAACTCAACCCGTCTTGTTATGTAATTTTATCAACAGTAGTCTATTCTGATGCAGTAGCACCATGATGTATTTATATATTTTAAATCTTTATAGGTTTGCATTACAATGAATCCAGGTTACGCTGGTCGGTCTGAGTTACCTGACAATTTAAAGGTATTTTAATATTTCATAAGTAGAGTATTTTAATAGCAATTACTTTCTAGTCTTCCCAATTCCAAATCGACTATTTTTTTGTATTTTAGATTCTATTTAGGACTGTGGCAATGATGGTAATATATAATTTACACAAATTAGCCATTGATAGTTAAAAAGTTAGCTACGATTTCCTGATTTGTGTAGGTTCCTGATTATGCGCTTATCGGAGAGATTTCTCTTTATTCTTGTGGTTTTGTGGATGCAAGGAATTTAGCTGTGAAGATTGTGACTACATATCGATTATGTTCAGAACAACTCAGTTCACAAAACCGTAGGTTTCTCACTGTCAAATCTAAATATGTACACATTGCTCATTATTATTCTAAAATTATATATTTCTCATTTCTGTTTGTTTTAGATTATGATTACGGTATGCGAGCAGTAAAATCTGTTTTGCTAGCAGCTGCAAATTTGAAGCTAAAATTTCCCTACGACAAGGAAGATTTTCTACTTTTAAGATCAATAATTGATGTGAATCTACCAAAGTTCTTGTCTCACGATATTCCTTTGTTCGAAGGCATAATATCAGACATATTTCCAGGAGTCAAATTACCCAAGACTGACTACGACAATATTTACAAAGCCGTAACAATTGTAATTCGTTACGCTTTCTATTTCATCACTTATATTCTTATTCATAAAATCTTATGAGCTATTGAAACATTTATGAATGTTTTTCAGGCTTGCGAAGAAAGAAACTTGCAACCTGTAGAATCTTTTAAGACAAAAATCATGTAAGTACGAATAGAATAAATTATAAAAATTGCAAATAATGAATAATGTGTCGAATTACAATTTTAGCCAAATGTACGAAATGCGTATTGTGAGGCATGGATTTATGCTTGTAGGAGATCCTTATGGCGGTAAAACCAGTACAATACAGGTAAAACAATATAATAATTGCTGGTTACATTGTGTTAACTTCAGTTACTTACAAATCGACATTTTTGTTAAGGTGTTGGCAGACTCCTTGACGTGGATGCAGGACCAGGAAATGGGAGAGAACAAAGTTGTCTACGCTACACTCAATCCAAAAGCAATCACAATGGGTCAGTTGTATGGAAACTTTGACCCAGCTTCCCATGAATGGTCTGACGGTGTTATTGCAACAGTTTTCAGAGATTTCGCCATAACCGACACAGAAGACCTCAAGTGGGTCATTTTTGATGGACCTGGTAAAAGATTCATATCCTTATTAACTTACATGTACATTTTCAACTATCTGTCTCTAATTAAATGATTTATATCGGGGTCTGCAGTTGACGCTGTTTGGATTGAAAACATGAATACAGTTTTGGATGATAACAAGAAGTTATGTCTCATGTCTGGAGAAATTATTGCAATGACGGCTTGCATGTCAATGATATTCGAAGTTATGGATTTATCCCAAGCCTCTCCCGCGACTGTTTCTAGATGTGGTATGATTTATTTTGAACCGTCTTCTTTAGGTTGGAAACCTCTTATCCAGTCTTGGATGAAAACTATTCCTGAAATATGGAAAACTGATGGAGCTGGAGATTATTTTTACGATTTGGCGTGCTGGATGTTGACGCATTGCTTAAGATTTGTGCATAAGAATTGCAAAGAACTCGTCAAAACTGGAGATTCAAATTTAGTCAAGTAATATATCTTAGCTATGTAACTTGATATTAGAAGTACCCAAATGTAAAAGTACTGACTTATTTGCCTTTATAGCTCTTTCTTAAGACTTGTGGAGGTGCAATTAATAGACGCGTTAAAGGACCTAGAAAAGGAAATGAAATACCTTCGTGTTTGGCTTACTGCTGCCGTTCTCTTTGCAGTTCCATGGTCAATTGGGGGCATTTTAGACGCTGATTCCAGACAAAAGTTTGACCCATTCATCAGAGGTTTAACTTCTGGAAAAGATGCTGATCATCCATTTCCTGAATCCTTTCCTGCTAAGTTTGAAATTGTCTACCCGAACGATGGAAGCGTATTTGATTGGCAGTACGAAATCAAGGGACGTGGCAATTGGAAACATTGGAATGAATTCGTCAGGGGATTTGAAGCTCCACAACACAACAACATCCGGAGAATCATCGTTCCAACAATCGACACAGCGAGGTAAACTGAAAAGCATTTACACAACATTTCTTTTCTTTTTCACTATTGCAATTTCTCTGATTGTAGGTATACGTTCTTGATGGATATGTGCATCAGATATAGCCTTCCTCTACTTTTGGTAGGACCTACAGGTATTCAATATATCTAATCGTAATTTGGGCAAAATATCTCTAGCGGACGGGTACTTCATTTTAATAACATTTACAGGAACTGGAAAAAGTGTTTACATTCAAGACAAACTGATGAATGGCATTTCTCAGGACAGGTATCTTCCCAATTTCATTACCTTCTCAGCACAAACGACTGCAAGTCAGACTCAGGATTTGATTGTTAACAAATTAGACAAAAAAGGTCGTGGATGCTTCGGCCCACCAAAAGGATTAAAGTGTATCGTCTTTGTTGATGATTTGAATATGCCTGCAGTTGAAGTAAGTCCTGCATTATTATTTATTTCCCTTCATGTTTTGCTGGCAATCATGTATGTTGTATTTTTATTATTTGTTCATTTGTAGCAATATGGAGCTCAACCTCCTATAGAACTTCTACGGCAGTTTTTCGATCATAAACATTGGTACGATAAGAAAGATACTTCAAAAATATTTCTTCAAGATATTCAATTTATGGCTGCGATGGGACCCCCGGGGGGAAGCAGATCAATTGTCACTGCACGTTTTATTAGGTATTTGGAAATGTGTTCAACTACAATTTATTACCCTACGATTCTAATGGTATTTTATGAATTTAGGCATTTTAACGTTGTGAGTATCAACACCTTTTCGGATGAAACAATGATCAAGATTTTCCAAACTTTAATGCAGATTTACTTAAGGAATAGTCAATTTTCTCCAGAGTATTTTGGAGTTGTTCATCCGATAGTAGCAGGAACGATGGAAGTCTACAAACAAGCAATGATTAATTTACTGCCAACTCCAGCAAAATCTCATTATACATTTAACCTACGAGATTTTGCCCGAGTTATTCAAGGATGTTGCCTCATTCACAAAAATTCCGTTGATTCGAAAAGACTCTTTGTCAGGTTGCCTATATATATAATATATATATATATATATACGTAGGAGCTAGCATAGATTTGAAATTATATTTACAAATCCTATAATACTATTACTAATTATATTTGTAGACTGTGGGTCCACGAAGTGTACCGTGTATTCTACGATCGTCTAGTGGACGATGATGATCGTAGTTGGCTTTTTCAACTGTCACAGAGCTGTGTGCAAAACATTTTCAAAGAAAGCTTTGATGTAATTTTTGAGAGTTTAGCACCCGGAGGTCCAAAGTCAAAAGTAACTTTTTAGCATAACACACTTGTTGAAATAATATCAGTTAATACATGTAAATATTAAGTAAATTATGAATGTCCCTATATGTAAATATGTAAATTGTTTGTAAATTAGGTTGTGGAAGAGGACATGCGTAATTTAATGTTTGGTGACTTTATGAGTCCGGATGTGGACAAGGAAGATCGCCTGTACCAAGAAATCAAGGATATCGAGCAATTCTACAAAGTAACACAGTTAGCTCTTAATGAGTACAACAACACAAATAAAAATCGGATGGATCTCGTCATTTTCAGGTACTTTAAATTGAATGGCTTATTATTTTTATGACCTGAAAGAGAAAGGTGCTAAAAGGTGTGCTTTTTAAAAGGTACTTACTAGAACATTTAACAAGAATTTGTCGAATAATGAGGAGTCCCGGAGGACACGGTCTTTTGGTGGGTGTTGGAGGTTCGGGTCGTCAATCCTTAACTCGTTTGGCTTCGTGCATGGGAAGTTTGCACATTTTCCAACCAGAAATTTCGAAAAACTACGGACGGAATGAGTGGCGAGATGATTTGAAAAAAGCCATGAAAAACGCCGGTGCGTACAATCGCGACACAGTTCTCCTAATTACAGACTCCCAAATAAAAGACGAAGGTTTCTTAGAGGACATCGACTCTCTTTTAAATTCTGGAGATGTGCCCAACATTTTTAATGCTGAAGAGAAGGGAGAAATCATGGAGGCTGTCATGCCGGCTCTTCTTGCTCAGTCGGACAAAAAGAGTAGATCTATGGATATGAATCCCCTTGCTCTCTATGCCTTTTACGTTGGTCACGTTAGGGAAAAACTGCATATCATTATTGCCTTCAGTCCTATTGGCAGCACCTTTAGAAATCGACTTAGACAATTCCCATCACTAGTTAATTGTTGCACAATCGATTGGTTTAAGGTAAAACCTCAATGAATTCCTAATATTCTGCAAATTTTTGAATATTTATAAGTAAATAAGTAAATAAATTTATCAGTAAATAATTTTTGACAAGCCTTGGCCTGAAGACGCTTTGGAGAAAGTAGCTCAAAAGTCTCTGGAAGATGTAGATATTCCTTCAGACCTTCGAAGTGGAGCTGTAGACATCTGCAAGTATTTTCACACTCGAGCTGCAATGCTTGCCAATAAATTCACATTAGAATTGAGTCGCCACGTTTATGTAACTCCGACATCGTATATAGAATTGATTCTAACCTTCAAGCAAGTGATTCAAGGGAAAAAGGAAGATACAAATACTGCTAAACTCAGATATCTTGGAGGTTTGGAAAAATTGGCGTTTGCTGCCTCTCAAATTGGAATAATGAAAAAAGAGTTGACAGCTCTGCAACCTCAACTGATCGAGGCAGCAAGAGTCACTGAAAGCATGATGGCTATCATTGAAAAGGAATCCGCAGAGGTGGCTCAGAAATCTGAATTGGTAAAGGAAGACGAAGCTGTGGCTCATGTGCAGGCTGAAGAAGCCACCGTTTTAAAATCGGAGTGTATGGCTGACCTTGCAGAAGCGCTTCCACAACTTGAAAGTGAATACTATGTTCTTTTTGTTTTCTAATTACATTTAGATAATATTGTCAGTAATTACCTTTTATTATGCAGAGGCATTAAAGGCTCTAGATACTTTGAAACCCGCTGATATTGTGCTCGTTAAATCTATGAAAAATCCTCCTCCTGCTGTAAAATTGGTCATGGCTGCAGTTTGCGTTATGAAAGGAATTAAACCAGAAAGGATTACAGATGCAGATGGAAAAAAGGTATTTTTATTGTAAATATTCTTAATTATAAAAACAACTAAGTTTGACCAGCGATATTTATATTTTCAGATAATGGACTTCTGGGGTCCAAGTAAAAGAATGATAGCCGATTTTAACTTTCTTCCAAGTCTGAGAGAATATGATAAAGATAATATCCCCGTCCAAGTTATGAACGATATAAGAAGTAATTTCATGAACCAAGATTTGTTCAAACCTAGTAAAGTTGCCAAAGCCTCTAGTGCAGCAGAGGGGCTATGCAAGTGGATTTTAGCCATGGAAGGCTACGATAAAGTTGCTAAAGTAATTTTTAAAATACAGCCACCACTGTACTATTGTTGTACAACCAATCGTTATAATGAGTACTTACCAAATTATAAATGTATTCTGTATTGATTGTATAGGTTGTTGCACCCAAAAAAGCAAAGTTGATGGAAGCAGAAGAGAAACTGAAAGCAACTCTGGATCTTTTGAACGCAAAGCGTATGGAAATTAATGAATTAGAAGCTAGATTGGCAGTGCTGACTGAACAGTTTGAAGAAACCAACACTAAAAAGCAAAATCTAGAAGCAGAGGTCAATCTTTGCACACAGAAATTAGACCGAGCAGAAAAATTGATTGGTGGATTAGGAGGGGAAAAGGATCGGTGGACTCAAGCCGCCGAGGACTTGCAAGTAGTTTACGATAATCTTGGAGCTGATGTTTTGATTGCATCCGCTTGTATTGCTTACTTAGGGCCCTACACCGCGACATTCAGGTAATTGTTTATTTTATGATATCGTAACTGCTTTATTTTAGAAATAAAATGACAATTTAATTGTATTTCAGACAAGAGTGTATTACTGACTGGGTAGCTTATGTCACAGAACTGGGAATCGCCTGCTCCCAGGATTTTAGTCTAAGCAAAACTCTTGGCTCTCCAATAAAGATTCAAGCCTGGAATATCCATGGTCTGCCCAAGGACAGTTTTTCTGTTGACAATTCAGTAATGATTGAATGTGCCCGACGATACCCGTTAATGATTGATCCTCAAGGTCAAGCGAATAAATGGATCAAAAACACAGAAAAAGAGAACAAACTGAAAATTGTTAAAATGTCGGATTTGGATTTCATGCGAAAATTAGAAAACTGTGTTTCAACAGGAATCCCAATGCTCCTAGAAAATGTTCTAGAAGATATCGACCCTAGTTTGCAGCCAATTTTACAAAAAGTCACATTTAAACAAGGTAACTCGAATAAAAATATTAAGTATTATATATTTTTTAAGTGAAAGTGAACGGTACTCGGTAGAATCGGTTTTGAACATTACATTTTACAGGGGGAGTGGATATGATTCGATTGGGAGATGTCATAGTAGATTTTCATCCTGAATTTCGGTTCTACATTACAACAAAACTAAGAAATCCTCACTACTTACCCGAAGTATCTACAAAAGTCTTATTGTTAAATTTCATGATTACCTTGGAAGGCTTAGAAGATCAGTTATTAGGAATTGTGGTTGCAAAAGAGCGTCCCGAGTTGGAAGAAGAGCGTCAACAACTTATTCAGCAGACTGCAGCAAACACAAAAGCTTTAAAAGAAGTGGAAGACAACATTCTTAATACTCTGTCTTCCTCTGAAGGAAATATTCTGGAAGATTCTACGGCTATAGAAATTCTTGACTCCTCCAAGCAAATCTCGATGGACATTTCGGAAAAACAGGCTGTAGCTGTCGAGACTGAGAAGCAAATTAACAAATCACGATTAGCCTACCGCCCCATAGCTCGTTATACAAGCGTCTTGTTTTTTTCTTTAACTGAGTTACCCAATATTGATCCCATGTATCAATACTCTCTCGTTTGGTTTGTCAATCTCTTCATCAGCTCTATTGACCACAGGTGAGCATTTTTACACGTTTGACATTTTATATTTAAGTTAATCATATCTTGTGCGTTAGCTGTTCTTCAATGATGCTGCCAAATAAAGTTCAGGAATTATGGACAGTGTAAGTTGTTTAATTGTACTGCGCTTGCTTCTGCTATGTCCTATAAATACCTAGGACAGGATACCTTAAAGGGGTCGAAATTGAAATGTGGCACAGACGACTTGCCACATACCTATAAAGCAATTTCTATTTATTTATATGTCATACGGCTAATTTTAATTTGTTGATGCCTTTTGTTATGAATAGCTCACGAAGTAAAAGCCTGGAGAAACGACTCAAGGCACTGAGTGATCATTTCACACTGAGTCTGTATTCTAATGTCTGCCGTTCCTTATTTGAAAAGGATAAACTACTTTTTTCGTTTGTACTTTGTGTGTCTATTCTCATGTGAGTACAGTACATGAATACAATTGTTTCCAAATTTAAACCAAATGATAATAGAGTCTTTAACGTTTTACCAATTTCTTAGGTCTCAAAATAAGCTGACCATGGAAGACTACAAGTTCCTTCTTACCGGGGGAGTAGGTCTTCAAAATCAATTGGCTAATCCAGCTCCTAAATGGCTTTCAGATGCTTCCTGGGATGAATTGTGTCGTATGGTAGAAACTAAGCCTGTTTTTAAAGGTTATTTAATTTTTCAATAACTTCTTTATTTGCTGTTGTCCTGCTGCAATGTATACTAATTTCATTTAATTGTGATAGACTTCATAAGAGATTTTCAATCTCATTTGGAGTCTTGGCGTGCACTGTATAATAATAAAGAACCACATCTGCAGAAGCTACCTCCACCGTGGAATGACAAGCTTTCAGATTTCCAAAAGATGATGGTAATTCGGTGTATTCGTCCAGATAAACTGGTGCCAATGATTATTTCATTTGTGAGTCTAAGTCTTGGAGATAAATTTGTGTCACCACCTCCATTCGATTTGGCAAAGTCCTATGCAGACTCCAACCATTTGACACCACTCGTCTTCATTCTATCCCCTGGGGCTGATCCTATGATGGCTCTCTTGAAATTCGCAGACGACTCAGGTTTTGGAGGGGCAAAGTTTGAAGCTATTTCACTGGTAATTAAATTAGAAATGCGAAAAGTAACTTCCCTCGATTTATAAAGCAATGAGTATTATAAAAATCTTATGAAATGTCCAGGGACAAGGTCAAGGTCCTATTGCCAAAGAAATTTTGATGAAGGCTTTTGAAGAGGGTACTTGGGTGGCTTTACAAAATTGCCATTTGGCAGCTTCGTGGATGCCAGCTCTTGAAAAAATTTGCGAAGATATGCCAAATATGAAAATTAGTCCCACATTCCGAATGTGGCTCACATCATACCCCTCTCCTCAAGTAATGTAATAATTACTCTCCTAATTATTCAGAAGTGAGTTTATCTAATGAAGATTTTCTTTTTTTAGTTCCCCATCACAATTCTCCAAAATAGTGTTAAAATGACAAACGAGCCTCCAACAGGATTGAGACAGAATCTTCTCCAGTCATATCTGTCAGATCCAATATCCGATCCGACATTCTATGCTGGATGTCCAGGCAAAGAAATTATCTTTACAAGACTTCTCTTTGGACTTTGTTTCTTCCATGCAGTAGTTCAAGAAAGAAGAAAGTTTGGTCCTTTAGGATGGAATATTCCATATGGTCATTTCTTTATTATTCAGTTTCTTTTACGTTTCATATCAATAAACCTATGTTTATTGTTTAGAGTTCTCTTTAATTCCTACTTTTATTTTGATTATAGGATTTAATGACTCGGATTTACAAATATCTATTAGGCAACTTCAAGTAATTTAAATAAGATATGTTATACTTAAATGTAAACCGAATAAATAATGCGTGTATAAATTAAATGTGCATTCATCTTTTTGTTGTAGATGTTCCTGAACGAATTTCCTCAAGTTCCTTACGAGGCCATAACTTATTTGACAGGAGAATGTAATTAGTTTATAGTTTATTGAAGGGCATAATGAATCAATACAAGTAAATTATCTGTTTTACAAAATCATGCACAGGCAATTATGGAGGTCGTGTTACAGACGACTGGGATCGGAGGACTCTGAACACAATTCTTGCTGATTTTTGTAACCCTAAGATGATTTCAGACAATCGCTATAAATTTTCTCCGTCCGGAACATATTATGTTCCAAATAGGAAACACTATGATGATTATGTAGATTTCATCAAGGTAAAATATGATACTCTTACTATGAAGCCTTACTTGGCCTTCACTTTAAAGTTTCCTTTTGTCTTTTAGAAATTACCCATGACTCAGCGGCCAGAAATATTTGGTAATCTATTGTTTTCTAGATTTAAAAAAATAATGATAGTATTTTTTTAATGTTTGTGTAAATTATGTAAATACAGGGATGCATGACAATGTGGACATCAGTCGAGAGTTGAGAGAAACAAGAGAACTTTGCGATGCTGTTCTTCTCACTTTGGCACAAGGTGGTGGCGGTGAAGGAAAGTTTGATTCTAAATTAGCAGATATTGCAACGGACATTTTGGCAAAGGTATCAATCAATGTTATAAATGAACATCAGTTAATGAAAATGAAATTATTTTTTGCTCTAATATGTAGTTACCAAAGGATTTTGACTTAGAGGAAGCACTTGAAAAATTCCCAACTACATATTCTGAATCGATGAACACTGTACTTGTCCAGGAAATGGAAAGGTTCAACAGGCTGCTCATTGTGATTCGCAGTAGTCTTAAGGAAATCCAGAAAGCTATTAAGGGTTTGGTTTTGATGTCAGTGGAGTTAGAAGGCTTGGCCGCGTCTCTGATGATTGGTAAAATTCCAGCTATGTGGGCTAAAAAGTCGTATCCTAGTCTTAAACCTTTGGGGTCGTATATCACGGATTTCTTGGAGCGTTTGAAGTTACTTCAAGTGAGCTTACCTATATTTCAAATAATACACAGATCAACAAATATTTTATGTATGCGTAATGGTTATGAAATTTCAGACTTGGTACGACAAAGGGAAACCTCATGTTTTTTGGATATCTGGATTTTTCTTCACACAAGCTTTCTTAACGGGTGCCATGCAGAACTTTGCCAGAAAGTATACAATCCCAATCGATAAACTTGGATTTGATTTTGCTGTATTACAAAAAGATACATCTTCTAAGGCGGCTGTGGACGGAGCTTATGTTAATGGTCTTTTTGTCGATGGAGCCAGATGGGACAGAAACACGTACGTTAATTTATTGAGGATTAACCATTTAAACAGGTAGGCATATTAAATTTGTGTTATATTTAATTTGGGGAATCTGTTATTATATATTGCAGGGGAGCTTTAGCAGAAATGTTGCCGAAAGTGTTGCAAGACCCAATGCCCATAATTTGGTTGATGCCTAGAAAGAAAGATGAAATAGTGGAAGGAAATCGCTACAAGTCGCCTTTGTACAAGACAAGCGAAAGAAGGGGAACTCTGTCAACCACTGGACATTCTACTAACTACGTGTTGCCTATTCTTCTCAATACTCAGCAGCATCCTAAGCACTGGATTAAACGTGGTGTAGCTTTACTCTGCCAACTTGACAGTTAGTGTTCCATGTACTTGAATTTTATAGGCTGATGTTTAATGTCTACTGAACAATGTAAATCTACACATAAAAATTACATTTTAAATACATAAAATGAGAATTACTAACAAAAAGGAATATATTATTATTCAAGACCATATTCTATATATACTATATATACTATATTCAAGAAAAGGAAAGACAAAAAATTTTATTAATACCCCACATAACCGCATAGAACTGTAAAAGTCGGTAAAGTCAGTATTATAATGCATATTGTTTGGGAACCGTTTGACGACAGAGGGCTATCATATTCGATGTAAAAATTTATATGCCAAAAAGTGCAAGTACTATAACGAAAGCATTACTTATAAATATATTTACTCAAATATGCATTTTATGTCCCTCAACTCTACCTACCAATTTACTTATAGTAATTCCTCACTAATCTCACAAATGAATGAAAGTAGTGTACCTAAATCATGAATAATATAATTTATTGCTTTTGAAAAAGTATTTAATAAATAGCATTTGTAATTTACATAATAAGAGGGTCAGGTACTATTCCAGCTTCTGGAGCAAGTACAGTTGTTCCATCGTCATAATAGAAGAAAAATTTGCAAAATTCTTTCATGGCTCCATTTTGCCAATTTATGCTGTCATACAAATCCAGTTTGCTGGGACAGGCATAGGTGTATCCTTCTAATCCTTCTGTATCTGGAGGTAGAAATCGAGGAGGATCAACCCCAACCTGAGAAAAAAAGTATATCAAGTAAGAAAGACAGTAAGAATCTATATATTTTTTAAATACGTACAAACAATATTTTGCAACCTTGAGACAAGAATGGACTTTCAGCGTATCCCCCGCAAGTTGAGGAAGAGTGAATGGGAGGAGTCCAAACACGGAGTAAGTAGCTCCTGGTTCATAACATGTAATAGTTTCCCCCCATAAAACATCTGTAATATCATAATCCTCCGCTAAGTGAAGACGGTCGAGAAATGGGAAAGGAAAGTCCGCTCTTCTGGCAAATCCATTTCTTCTCTGTAAGTGTGTAATTGTTTTTTCATGAAAACTTTAGTGATGATACTTGAGAAAATAAAAAATTCTTACCAAATGTCGGGGATCGAGATTACGAGGAGTCAGTGCAGAGCGGTGCATCGGAGCCTACAATTTCAAAATGAAGTAATATTTCTGAATTGATCCTAATCAGTGATAGTTTGCAATAAACATGTTAAGTTACCAGTTAACATTACATTAACTGTGTTAAATATGAAAATAAGTTCTGTAAATGTCTTTAACCCTTCGGAATGAGGCGGGTGGAGCTTCTTTGCCATAATGTGGACGGTATCCATAATATCCACCATACGTTTCTGTAATTATAATCCCAAAGATTATAATTGTGAAACTTTTGATCATTTTAAAATTTAATTTAATCCGCACTCAAGAAGCTGCTCTATACTCTCTGACTCTTCGAATGGCAATTCCTGCAATGTCCCCAACTTATATATGTGCTGTAAAGACGAAGGAAACTCATTCAAATCAGGTAAACCAGGAAAACGCCACTAACTCCGTAAACAAGTTCAAGGTTGCAGCAAATCCTTAAATGGGGTATGGTGTTTTCCTCCGTCAGTATGTCACTAAAACGTAGATCGATGGGTAAACGCAAGTTGTCTATTATAATGTAAAATATGTCTTCTGGATGAACGGACAATGATGTACATAGAATTTCATGAGTTAGTCTTAGGTATATAGTACTCATTAAAGCTCTTGCTGCATATACTTTCTAACAAAGACCAACAGGTACACAATGAGTCCCTTTTGCTCTCTTGTCTAATGACTGCGACTTGAAAGGTATTATAGGTCAAGGAAAATGTGTGCGTAACGTCCTTAATAACGGACGACAATTACGTAATTCATCCCTCTTTCTCTTACAAATTGTCAATGAATTTGGTCAATTTGCAGCAATCGTATCTTAACTTGATTGTGAATAAACTAAAATGTATGCATTTATGACAGAATTCCTATTACTAGTTCTGTCCTAGTACTCTTCAATAAACTTAACTTATCTAGCACAAAAATTACTAAAACATACTAAATTATCTAAATAAATAACTGACAAATAATAATAATTACTGTGCCCTATTGAAATTATATATTTATACCTATATAGTTAGCATTAAGGCAATATTATCATGAATTGTTGAAAGACCCGTTGGTACAGATACTACAGTATCAGATGTTCTACTACTAACGGAACACGTAAATGTTTGCACCGCAATTGTAATTTCTCTAGAAGTATGTAAACTGAAAGATCAAACAATTTATTTTTCAAAATAATGAAAAGTAAAAATAATATACATGCTATTTATTTGTTAATGCATGCAAGTTATTCTTGTGAAGGTATGAATATCAATTACGTTAAATTGAATTGAATTTACTTAACAATTATTGGTTACACACAAATAGAAAAGCATAATGTGTGTCTACTAAAAACACACTCAAGTACAATGGTTTATTTATTGGCGTACTTGATAAAGAATTACGTAGTACTTTTAAGGAATACTAATAGTAGTAGAAATATTGGCAGAAGTTAGTGAAGCGATTTTCATCAAATAACCAGTGCGAAGCATTGTAGAGGTCGAGGTCTGTTGGGCATCCATACCAGTAGCCTTTGTATTTGATTTTTTCGAGATAATTTGGCAGTGGGGGCGGAGTGACTCCTAACTTCACGGGATCCACCACCTTCCATCCATCGGGGACATTGAACGGGTAGCGGAACGAGAAGAAGGACGGCCGATACACAGTGAAGGTGTACATGTCGTCGTAAAATGGGCCGGATACTCCAGTGATTTGGTAATCCGATTCCAGGTAGGGACCGTCAATGAAATCTTGGGGGTAACCCCATCGCGCACCTCGACCCTGCACAAATAACGACACAATAGGATAAATTGTTTCCAATTAATGCTAAATGATTTAAACACTGAAAAACATTACTGAAGGAACTGAAGGAATTTGATATCTTCCTGGTCCTTGTGGAATGGACTTAAAGTCTTCAAGCTGAAAACCAATTTATAAATATTTACTCTTACAAGTTTAAATGAACATTTCACAACACAAAATATACATGTTTAAATAAACATTTCGCAACACAAAATGCTACAAAAGGAAAACGATGCGACACTAATTCGTTCCACGTACCGCAAATATAGTTTTCTGTGTGAAAACTAATGCTGCAAAGAAAAGTAAGAAAAACCTGAACATTTTTAATGCAAAACAAGATGAGTCAAGATTGTATTTTATGCTTGTACGAGGAGGACCGACAAATCCACTTGGAAGGAAAGTGTGAGCTATTTATACATCTCAAAATCTCTGTTCTGAACATTTTTACCCTACCGTTGAGTTGAGCCTTTTTCTCTTTGTGGGTTGGTTGGGTTAAAATATTTAAGGATTGAGAATATTGAAGGATCTCTACAGAAATAGAGGTATATTAGATAAGCAGTATTAAGGCTCGAGTATTCAAAGGCTCCCACACATTACATACAGATAGGTACTTACTAAATGGTATTTATATTTAGTAAGCAATGTAGAATATGTAACACAAGAGTTCTATAAGATATTGATTATGATTAGCTTGAATAAACTATATATATAGAGATGCCTCGCTTTGCCCACACAACTACTACCGTCCTTAATACCCATAGAACAATAATTATTCTAACTACAGTATTCTAGGTATGCAACATATTTTCGAAGGGCTGCTGACTGTTCCCTTAAATTCTACACGGTTCACTACATATTTGGCAAAGGACTGTTTGGCAAATGCAAAATGTTGATGTGATGTAGCGTTTGGCAAATGCACTTGGACCGTGTGGCAAATTAAATGAATTTTTTATTGCAGGTCAACAATACAAGGTTACACTCAGAAAAATATTTGATAAATCCTCCCTTTCTAGAGTACAAATTTACCCCATAGAATATACAAAATATGAACATTTGTATACAAAGGGAAAACTTCCCTTTATTCAGGTAAAATCATTTTCCCTTTGCTAAGTTAATATTTCCCATTTGCAAGGGAAAATTACTCTTCAAAAGGGTAAAAAAACAAGCGCTTGCAGGATTTGAACTCATTCCCTGCTCACACTCACACATGTGGATGGCGGATTGCTTTCCTGTGCCAATCCGACACGTTGAAGATTAGTGGTATCATAAGTTGTACTTGTCCTGCTTTATGGATTATTTTACATTTTACGAAATGTAAATTTTCCTTTAATAAAGGAGACCAAAAAAAGAGATTTCGCTATATACGTGTTATTTATCTTTTCCCTTAGTGATTTTCCCTCTCTGTTTTCTGAGTGTAGAGTAAGTCAATGCAGGCATAATACACAAAAATGATTTGCATGAGTTTATGTGTAGTGGGATAATGTTTTAATGATTTTTGTAAATGGCAGTCATTTCTCGGTAGTACTAAAAGGCACCCCCCAAAAATGGATTTGGCACCCCCCCAAATAAAAGGCGCCCCCCATTAAGTTGACCTTATTTATAACTGAACACTATAAAAAATATTTCTACATTGAAGTTTGTTTATTTTTATTAGGTTAGGTTAGAAAAATGCGCGTAAATGTGGCCGCCTTAATGGGGGAGTGCTTTTTATTTTAGGGGTGCAAAATCCATTTTGGGGGTGCCTTTTAGTACGATTCATGTCAGAGTGTATGTCGCAAGGTTACATGAATTTACAGGCGCACGGTCATTACCGCCGCTGGAGTTTACAGGCGGTAGGAAATAACCGACGCTTGCAACTGTCGAGCAATAAGCCTGAAATCCTAATTAATTAGTACGCAATTAGTAGTAAAGACATGAAATATGTAGTTCACAATTTATTAAATTTGATCCACATATGAACACTTTTAAACCATTTTACATGTAGTTTTCCTTAATTGTTGATAACCTAATGTATATTTGTTAATTAAAACAGAAAGAGAAGTAAATTTTAATAGTTAGCAAACTATAAATCTGTTTTTCATTAAAATAGTGTATATTCTGGAACTGTGCTCATGTGTCATGTAGCCTTCAATTGCTTGCAAGTTTAATGCAACGACATTGCAAGCGCCGGTAATTTCCAACGGGCGGTAAATTCCGCCGTCTGTAAACTCACAGCGTCGGTAAATATCGGTCAGTTTGTCAGTTTGTATGTCAATGGTATATTTTCATTAGTTACTTAGTTTAGTCATTACAGAAGCATTTAAATACACTGATAATGTTATTAGAAAATATATACCTATATAGCATAATGATAGTATTTATTGTTGTAGTACTATGCAACACACCCACGTACACACAATGCATTTTTGCCAAACGGTTCGTTTTGGGTTTTTTGGGGACAAAATTTATTTTTGCCAATCGGTCCTTTGCCGAACGTGCGGGATTCCTTCTACACGATCATGAAAAATGTTAAGGATTGCTTTGTGCTTGTGTAAACGGTATTCGCATGGTATTGCTCAATAAAATTTTTTGTGTTTTTCTGAGACTGATATGATTTACAGTGCACTGTGCAGTGTTTGTGTAGTGTTTGCTATAATAACTATGCTATTTTACTTTGTCCAAATTATATTTGTACAAACCTAATTAATTAATACGTCCGCGCACCTACTTTGTGTAATATTGGTCATAGCAATGAACCTATTTGTATGCATTGCATATGCTTTTGAGCTATTGGGATGCGAATAAATATTTAATCGTTGCATTTAATAACATTGTAATTGCCTAAAAATGAATACTTATGCAGAAAACTTATTTATTACTTGTAAACTTTCTTTGAAAAAGGGATATCAAGTTATCAATTGTTGATTATGCATTTTACAGAGAGAGTATTTTATAGTGAAGAGGTATTAATTTAATATTTGATATATAAGTTTTGTTGGGCCAATGTTAAATCGGGAAAGTATTACTATTAATACTTATAGCAAACTTCATAATCTCCTCCCCACCACCACCAACTATGTTTGTATTCGCAGATTTCGTAGGGTGTGGATGGGTGAACATCAGGCTCGTAAATGGGCTCATAATAGGAAGGGTAGTGTTCTCCGTAATCCCCATACGGTGGTTCGTAGCTGTTTCCAAACCAATTCAAACGAGGATCTGAATTCCTCACTCCGACCACTTCTTTATCATTTTGAGACAAAAATGAGTCTGAGACTGGATAGAGTTGCCGCCCTTTTGTTAACCGTCTTATTGTGACCTGAAAATTTGCAAAGAAATTGATGACAGTTAACTTATTCATCTACATAATTCTGAGGATTTAAACAAATGAAGTGAATTGGAATGACGAATGACGTATTCAATATAGATACAGATTTTGTAGCTTACATGTTTTCCAGGAGTTGCTTGTACAAGATTGTCAAGTAAGAGAAGAGCTGCAACCATGAACATCATTTTGTTCCCTTTCATTTTTAAGGAATCCGCTTTCGTTTTTACGCCGAAGCCAGACCTATTATTTACAGAATATGGTCAAAGATGTACTGTTATGCGCTTCAGACCCTGCGTCTGATGAAATTCTGTCGAAGGTTCGGGGTAGATTGTTTTAAAAACAAATATAACTATGCTTTTATATGTAATTTCTGTATACGCATTTGTTCTGGCTTCTGGTTGTTTCCTAAGAATTTTTAAGCCCCCTTGAAAGATTTACTGTTCTTTTTGTAATATTCATCTACTAGTTTTAAAGATAATGGTGAAACTTATAATATGTCATGCGGTTTATGAGTTTACAGGGCAGTCCCTAAGTAGTCAGAAAGTATGTACACTAAAAAGGTGTGATTTACCTTTTCCGTAGAATGCGCTTCACCTTGAAAACAAGTTTAGCCTTTAGAACTAAGAACTGCTTATAGTTGTAAAACGTCAAAGAAAATGTTATATAAAATATTTGTTCTACTTTAATTTGAAGATCCTGTTTCTTTTGGGTTATAAAAGAACTATGTACTACGTAAACCTAACCAGTGCACAGTACCCAATTTGAAACTGAAAACAGTTTCAGAGCAGACTGAAAATGACATATTATTACGACTAAATTAGATTTTTATTTACATTTAATATCATCAAGGTTTTCATGTAAATGCATCAGAGCAATTCAAACGATTATTATTAAAAGACAATCAAATTAACACTAAAAGCTCAATCGTATATATAACAGTTATATGTAAGAGTTCTAGTGCCATGGTCATGAGACTGTGTGGTAGGTATAAGTAAACAAATTCTTAAATAAAATGCAGGGACACGTTATAGAATCATATTTGACGAAATTGATCAGTAATTTCGGTCCGAGTCTGAAGTAATTAATTTCTTAGCGCCCCGAGCACATTGAATCCAAGTTTTTCCATCAGTACCCCTCCATTTCAAGCAATATTCGGGAGTGAACCGTACACTATCCAATGAAACATCTGCAGGTATTTCATCCATCTCTGCTTCTGAAGAAAACCAGGAGAATATGCATCGTTTGTTTCTGAACTGTGGTACATGTACATGATCCTAACAGAGCAAGATCGATAATAAATTATTTAATTGTGACATTTCATCGAAAGGTATATAATAATAATAAATTATTTTCTTAAAAAACAAATTGTAGTTGAGAACAAGGTACACAGATATACTTACTTTAGGTGTAACTTCTGCTTGCGATGTACGTGAGAGAAGGACGAAAGTGACGCAAAGTAACGAGAAGAAAAGGCAAAATCTTCCTAAGATTTCCATGTCTCAGAAAAAATGTTTTTTAGATTTCTAATGCGGATTCTGGTTGTTTGTACCAAATGGGGAGCTAACTGAAGAAAGTTGTGTACTGTCCCATCTATTTATACTGGACTCTCCCTGGGTGCCGCTCTACTCTGCCTTCATCTCAAATTTTCACTTTACTTCATTATCGCATTTCAAATCAGAATGTTTTCAGGTAAACATTCGCGTCAATAGAGCGGTAGAAAAAATCAATCTACATGTTCACTTACACCAACCAATATTTGGAGTCCTTGTGAAACCTATTGGGAGACCGATACTACCAAAAGCATAAATACAAATGTAAGCAGTGGATTGTATATAAATATGTAGTTTTTATGTCAAGTTGAAGGTTTTATAGGTCACTAGAACTTTGTGCCCCATTTCCACATATTTACTACAGAGCATTGCGTTTGTAGTTCACCCTGACTTCACTTTTGTGCATGGATAATAATTTAAATGCCGATGAGTCAGTGAAGGAAACACTCAGCACTTAGCTGACCCTAAATTGGTTCAAGGTCTCTTTTCAAATTACCTTTATGTATTTTTGTTGTGCCAGTCCAAAATTCTTGTTACACCTGGATATCCTACATTTCAAGAGAAACAAAAATGCACCAGATAAAAGACGGGAGACTTCTTATATCTTCGTCTTGTCTATACTACACATTATCTTCAAGTGATCTTAAGACTTTAAGACACAATCAAGATTCGAGGAAATGTTGTGGTAGTGGTATATATGTTACTAAGAAGCCTCCTTAATGTACGATGAATATTGTAGTCTGTCCACAGAAGTTTCTTCTACCGTAGGTTAAACCATAAGTTATTGTGTACCTTTATTTTGCTAATCTTCAGTAAAAACAAGTAAAATTCCGGAAATGCATAGTGTAATTGTCGTTAGCTGTTCTAACACCTTAGTTCTTACATATGTCAACGGTGAAAATTATGATGCGTATGTTTGTGAACAAATAACAATAGTATAAATACTCCATTAAGCTAATATACTGCTCCAGTTACCAGTTGCACTAGTATATAATTGCAATTAAAGGTAGCTTAGATCATGATCGGCCATTTACTTTACAATTCTGGAAAACGAAGATCCGCTTAAAACTTTAATTTAATTCCAGATTAAAATTAAGCCATACTATATTCACCATTTAATCTATCCTACACAAATATTATTCTCCATACTTGATTTTCCATTATATGAATATCGTTAGGAAGAAAGGAAGGGAGATTATATTTTTGAATTAGTGTATTACATTATTGCATTTTTAATAGGTGAGTCCTAAAATTAGCTACGTCACCAAGCTGAAAATCCCTATCAGATACAATGATATTATAATGAACAGTCTTTATTAAAATACCATCCTTACATAACACGTGAATGGAATGAATGGTAAATAAAACCCACTTAAAGCACATACATTAAAAATCGAAATCGACACAGAAGGACTATGAGTAATCAGTATGATAATTGTAACATTTCAAGTTCAAGGTTCATTTTTATATCTGAATGATATCTTAAAAGAATTTCCTCTCTATTAAATGTTGATCTTCTTATTATAAAGCGATTTTATATTGAATACTTATTTAGTTTTAGCGTAACTGAAGGGTGATCCGAACCCACAGGCTTTCAATGAAGCACATGAGTGGAGGTGATCCGTCCTGTCAAACAGAATTAAAGTATATTATGCTAGGTAAGTAAATTGCTGCACATTGCGCTTACCCTTAATTAAAATAGACATAAGATATTTTAATACTAAATAAACTTCATGATTCTCTTTAAGTTGAGCAAGAACTTGATTAAAAAATGGTATCCTCTTCATCATTTAATTCACAAACCAATGAATGTATAAGTTTCATAACAGCAACCAACTAGTTTTTAATGTAAATATATAAAGCAGAGCAAACAAATGTTTTGTAATCATGCAGATTAAAATGTAATTCGATAGTTTTATGCTTTACCCTGCATTTACTTATATAAAACTTATGCACGTAAGCATGAACAAAGCAATACCTGAAAGAGTGAGTGTTCAGTGGATTTGATGTGTGAAGTTGTTAAGAATTCGACTGAAGGTGGATTTAACTCAAAAGTACATATCGCCTACGTATAATCTGCACAGGTGTATGTGATTCTATCCTACTGCCTAGTTGGATTAGTTGTGAAATTGTACGATATCAGGGATTATTGTACAGTACACTAATAAGTTGTGCAAAGGTGACATAATAAATATTATCATTCATTTACGTAGCACATCGTGGAATACCAAATACGAAATGCACGACTGTAGTAGTACACAAAAATTCACATTTATGTTAAGGGTAACTATTACAGTGCGATTGTAAATATTACTGCTGGTGTTGTTATACAGAAATATACTTTGAGCAGCTTGCCACATCAATGAACTGTATAGTTAGTTAAACATTACGATAAATGTTTTCCTGCATCCAGATATTTACATTTTATTGATTATTTGTATTATTATCCTATTTACGTTTTTAGACACTAATGTTAAATGTACAATGAGATTTGACAAGGCCAAGGAGGTAGCCAGTATAATCACTAAACACCTCAATTCTAGTAAATACACATTCTTGTAAACAAATTGCTAGTACTAATAAAAAGATGCAATGTTATTATGAACAACAGCAAAGTAAAAAAAAAGTTTCCATGAGTTTTGCAAGATTACTCTACTTTGGCTACTTTAAAAGTTATGCATATTAACGCTTTTGTACATATATTGAATTGGATGGCCATAATTCTTGCAAATTAGGTTCACAGTTCTTCAAGAAAAGGTACTTGAATGGTCACTACGGAAGTACACAACCTTGCCGTTTGCCATACAAAGATGTCAATTCTTTTGCAATTTTCTCACGAATTAGTTTTTGTTGCTTGTCCCAGAACTTTAATTCAATTTTTGATCGCTTGGAGAGGTACTTGATTCCTGGCTTATGGATAAGAAATGCATTATCTAAGATGTGGAATTCATAATCCAACAAGCAAAGAACATATCCCTGAAAAAATAAGAATGATAAATGTGTACAGCATATAATACATTTTAAAGGTAAAGAAAAGAGATACCTGCGTCATTTTGTCCCTCTGTCCTTCCCAATTCAATCTGACATCATATCCAGGGTCCTGTTTAGTTCCTATGTAGATAGGCTCCCAGAATTTATGTGGCCCTTGTCTCTTCGCAACATTGTAAACATTCATATAGCCGTCATGAAAAGGTGCGTCTGTCCAATTTGTTTTCCCAATCGAAGGTAAAGCATGACAACGTGGACAAACGTTTTTATGGAATGGAATTACAGACTCAGTTCTCAAAAGTTTCACTAATTCTTCTTTATTGCGAGGTAAATTCTTAACCGACTTGTCGGTTTCAAATATGGGTAGCACGAAGACCTTTGGTTTCGGACTGTGCAATATCGGAGCGTCTCTGGCAATCATATCCAGAAAGTCTAAAATCAAACCCGGATTGGGATACAGTTCAATATCGGAAGCCAGGACGTAATGAGTAGTAGCTAAATCTCTAGCAATCATTCTTCCCATATTTACAGGGTAGGTCAAATGAGCTTTCCTCCTGTAAGTCTGTTTTACAGGAGTCAACATGGGATTTTTCTTGCAATTGGGTTTAATTGCTGTAGAATTCAAACTAATTTTCTGTTTGGGCATCAGTGCAGCATCAAAGTACAAATGGAACGTAACCAATTCTTTTATCAAAGGAGTATTCGAGCATTCTCTTAAATAAGTAATTACTTTTAATGCTTGATCAAAGTCCAACCCAGGTGAGTAAACACTAATTGACACAGGGCCTTGCCATCTTTCCACTAAGGGAATCAAATTATCCAAAAACGAATATTCGGCGTGAGTTGTATACGTAATGGACTCATCACAGTGAAAAGTTTTCGTGGCTTGAAAATAATTTGTGAGTACCCAATGGCCTCCTCTTTGCTCGAAACTACTTCTTGGGATAATGTCTCCACACAAAATTTTACTGGGCGATCCATCAGCAATTTCTTCATTCTTTTCACTAATTCCATGGTTTTTCTCTGATACAAAAGGAACATGTGCTATTGATCGATATAAAGAAACTTCCATTTGATTGGAGGAAGAGCCTGGTTTAGTTACTACAACGAAGATTGTTATCAGACCAACAAAAATTGCTGTAAAGCCTATTTGCGTAGAAAATTTTCGAGAAATCATGTTGAAAACTAATCTTTAATAGACAAAATATAACCTTCAATTGTCTACTTAAAACAAATTAACTTCTCACTGCACCGACATGCAAGTACAAAAATGCAAGGAAGACTGAACTCTAATTAAATTACACTGGCAAAATATATCATCAGTTAAACATATTATCAAAGTCCATTATTTTAGCGGCTTAATGTTGACAATAATATGATCATTCTGATAATTATTCATGTAGTTGTCGTGAACTGTAAATGTTATCGGTTGAATGAAAATAGTTTGTTATGCAATGAACTACTATGCTGAACACACAATTTACTTCAAAGCAAAATCTCTCGTATCTATTGAGATTAAATTTGAGTTAAAGGTGCATTTACAATATTATTACGGTATATACACATCAATACAGATACCGCTTTGCCATTTTAACGCTATTAAAAACAAAGTCAGTACTATATAGCATTACTTTTACAATTACCAAATCTAAACCAAGCGAATTACGGCCATTTATTAAAAAACATGTTGGCTCACATTTTGCTGTAACTTTTATAGTGATTCAATCCGGTAATAGCATAAAATCAAACTTCTGTTCGGAAGAATATAACTCTTTGTAACTGACAGTATCGTTAGCACTAAGTTTTGATAGTTTATTACCTACCTTAGATATTACTACCTATTAGAGATTGCTTCTACAAGCACTTCGCATTCTCACTCGGGGATTCATTCATAGTTTCTCTGCTGACAATATTTTATCAATGAATCAATTACTTGTCGAACTTATCAAGCGTTTAATTTTATCAATTTATTTGCTGGTGTAGTGATTGCTTTTATTCAATCAAAACTAATTCTCATTAAGTATGAGTAATAGTTTACCTGAACTGATATACTTGATGCTTCGAAGCATCCTGGTTTCTTTCGAAGCAAACTGTATTTTCATATAAACGGTAATATATATACGGAAACAGCCACATTACTCGTACAACATGCAAAATGTAAACCGCAGAATGGTACATTTGGAGCGGATTATAAGACTAAAGTATTTACGGATTTACACATCAATCAAAATACTGAGAATGGTGAACATGCATACTTATAATTATGATGTTTGAGAAACACATGGGCATTGAATGCTCAAAAATTGACCGACAATTAAAGTAAATGTAAATAGAAAATAAGTAGGTATCCCTTTCATGTGAACTAATAATTAGACTAGTGATTTGCGTAGAATTGATTTTCCTGTATCAATAGTACTGACAATCATATATGGAATTACTTGTGCCTTGTTCAATACAGTTCTAATTCATTGTTCTCTCATCCTATACATATTTTTGTTTTTGCAAATCTCAGTATGCATATGCGAAGCAATTTTATCTATGATTTCATTTTATGTGCAATAACAGCGGTTGCAAAATGATAGGATTGGAAATCTTCAGGTTGATATTCTGAAAGTCCCTCCAGCAGCAGTAGTAGATCGGTCAGTGTAAGTGGATTTCGCAAAATGGTTCGGAGCTACATGAGAAAAAGTCGGAATTTATTGACATCAGGGGAATTGGAATAGAGTATAGAGGAGATAGAAAAGCAAGGCAGAGATCACAATTCCCCTTATGTCAATAAATTTTTTCGATACTTTTTCACCTGGTGCTCTGAAACCATTTTGCAAAATCGTATGCATTGTTCCAGCGTAATTTCCTAATTCAGACTAGTACGTGCAAACTTCTGATGATAACGGTTACATAGGAAGTGTATAAGCGAATTTAGCTATAAAGCAAAATTTTGTAATTAAAATAATAATAAAAATCAATAAATTGTAAACAGTATTCATCTTTGTATAATGATAGAATTTCAATTGAGTCAACAAAATAAAACTGAGCAAAACGTAAACCTAGAAAACTTACACCATTCACGCACAATCTATAAATGTCAGATTATTATTATGTGCATTGCACACTTAGGGGCAAGGTGGGATAGAGCATTAGGTTTGAGTAAAAGAAAAATCCACAAAAATATTACAAATAACAAAGAAAATGAGATTTTGGATTTGTGGTGGCAATCGTAAATATTTAATGATATGGTGGTTAAAAAGGTAGAAGACACAGAATCAATTTAATTCCTTATGTGTAATAATGCAGGTAGTCATGTCATGCGTGTTTGTGTACCGACGCATTTTGCTGAAGCTCACTGACAAAAGCACTATCAGTCAGTTCTACATACGCAAGCATGTCCTTAACAGAAAACAAAGGAGCAAACGCCCAAATGTAGCTTTGTGCACGCTTCATGTGCAGTTATCAGAATACAGACATCAATTTAAATTACTTACACATCAACACATGTCATCACTATTTTTGGAATTCATAGATAATTTAATCGTTGTTAATTCAAACGCTTATAATATTAGAGATATATGCTAATAAATGGGAATATCAGACCCAGAGCATGGCAGCATATATATTACTCGTCTTGTACTTCAAGAACGGTCACGACTGGGAACAGTCACTCTTCGATTTATAATCTTTTCATTCAGAACAATTAGATTGCTCTCTTAATACTTTTTTCCTTTCTGTAAAAAACCAACTTTTTAGGTTGTGGCTTTGCAACAGTAAAGATAAACCTGGGTATACCATTTACATACACATGCATTTACAATTGGCAATATGCGAACGTAAGGTATTGCGATTAGCAGTTCATGTTTCCAGTATCCACCCGCACAATCGCGTCACAATTTTCAATCGAAATGACTGTTGCAATTGTACGTAATTGGAGCCTCGGGATTCTTGAAGTAGTCGTTACAATCAGAATCACCATCGACAATGACTGAGCCCAAGGTCGAGTCTACTAAAGTACAAGAAGGATTTACTAGATTCGCCTTCACCTTTATTGTTTTCACAAGAGGATCGTATGATCTGCTGCTCTGCATACGCCAATATAAAATAATATCTCAACTTTTTGGAATTAGACAAAACAACAAAAACCACACAAGTTTGTTTGCTCAGTTCAATACCAAATTACTTGTAACAATGATTCTTATCTCTCTGTATTACTACCTAAAAGAAGAACAAGAAAAATCCCTTAATTATCGTAATAAATTGTCTATGGACATTTCAGACCTCCTATAAAGTACTTAAAAGTTTTACTTTTAAGTTGATCTTTTTAATTCCAAAATTCCAATAGCTCAACTTAAAAGTTTTACTTTCAAGTTGAGCTATTGCAATTTAAACGTACACTGACCAAAATAAATTTCTTTATAAATAAACATTAATTTCTCATTGCAATGCCAAAAACCCTTACATCTTCCTTGTTGAATTGCATTTACTAATACCTAGATTGTCTAAGAGGGACGATTTAATGTGAAATATTGTTTAATTATGATTGTGGTGACCACACAAATTTTTGTAAATACTTACTAGTACGAAAAAAATTTCTGCTGGATTATGAATTGTGAGAGTACGAAGTAGTAATTGCTTTGTTGTAAATTGAACATAGATATAATGATTTTCAAACTATCTAGTAAGATTAATATCCTTTTCAGTACATCTAACTTTACAAGATGCTAAGAAGATAAATATTATAATTCTTACTTCATACTGATGTATTTTTATCACATTCCATCAGGAAAATACACCGGCAATCTTAGTAGGAGCAATTAGTAAACCCTTTATGCCAAGATTAATGAGACTAATACTAATGACACTATTGTAATACGTTCTCGGCTGACGTACTTACCCAATGCGCCTTTAGGAAACTAAATATCTTTCAATTCTTTATCTTTTCATGCGTTAACGATCGTAGCTGTATGCTATACAAGGAACTCTGCATATACCTATAAGGGTCAATTTTGCAAATCACAATAATTAGAATAACCGTTGCCCATTGGGTGTTTACTACGATAAAGTTGTTCAAACTATAGGAAGGAATAATTCAACAGGTAAAGATAAGTATGTAGACAATGCTTTCTGAAAGTTTTCTATTATTTTACTATCCAATTAATGGTTCACCCCTATTTAATATACTTAAGTAAATTAACAGTAAAGTTCGAATCGTATTAACAAAGAGATTACAGATACAATCCAAGTATTATTGAAGGTGTGCAACAAGTGTAAAATGATCTTCTCGTTGAAGTGTATTAATTAAAATGACTTCAGACACTAACTACTGCGCACTGCACTTATTTCTATTAAGCATGAGTGCTTATTATCATTATCATTATTAGGTATGTACTTACAAATGAACATTTACAAATTACAAGTAGTAGTTAGTAGTATTTTATCGTATCCTTAATATACCATGACAGAATTTAGCTAAATGTTCTTCAAGAAATATGAATACTTAAGAATGCAATGAATTTTATGGTTATACCAACTATCTATTACACACTGTAGCGTTGTTATTTGCTTGTATCTCTGCCTCTGCAGAATTTACTGCATTTTATAGACTTCTTGCATTTCTTTTATCTTTCAATGCTCTCAGCATTAAATTATTTACTACTGTACTTGTACACAAAGTCGATTAGCTTACAAAGGTTATCAAATCATTATAAACTATCTATACATGTTCAGATACATTATTGATACATACGTATACTTATGATTCTGAATATTTAAGTGAAGGTGAAGGTGGCCTAGTTAACATTACATATGTATTTGTGTAGTTCTGTTTCAGTAAATGAAAAGTCCATAGGTACTTGATACTTTTTCAATAAGACAGAAATGTATTACTATATTTATGAAAATGTTCAGATCAAAGTCAGTGCCAATGTATTTTGTAAATATGCCTTTTGTATCTGTAATACACTTCCCACTTTATCTTTATGCTCCTTTGTTGCCTCACCATGAGAAGGCAGTTTAAGGAAACAGTGAAATGTGTTCAAACCTTCTCTTTTTAAATGCTTTATTAGAATTATTAGTCTGTCTAAGCTACGGAGAAGTAAAGCGTGCGTAATATTTAATATTAAGGAAAAATAGTGTACACAAATCAAAAGAATGATAAATACCAGTTACAGTTTGTGGAATACTGAAAGGCTTAAAAAATTCCAGTAAAAAGTGCATATCTGGCATATATCTCACTTAGAGTTAGAGTGACTTATCTTAACATGAAATGCCTCGTGCTATTCAATGTCTCATATTAAAGCATAAATTAGAACCAGTTTATCTGTTTTACTTTGACATACTTTGTCAGAACTAAAGCTATGAATAAACAATTACTTAGTGTTTTTCTTAAACATGTTTCGTCCTTAACCATGCTGCATTTGATAAACTATTTTTTGTTATGTGGTATTACAGAAATTAATATGTTATTGCGCTTTGAATGTGTTTTGCCATATTTGCAAGGAAATGGAGTCATGATGCTTGCCACGTAAAAAGCAATTTCATTAATTTCAATTCAATACAATCACGATCATAATATGTATTTAATAAATTGTATTAGGGTTTGCGTGCAATTGTGTTGAATATATTACATTATTAATATATTCATTTAATTCATGCTTGCTGTAATATAATGCTAGGATGTCCTACTGTGTATGTAATGTCTGTATTTATCTCCACTTATTCGATGAGAAAATATTAGGGGAACACCCAAGGGTCCTTCACTCTTTTTGCTCTTGTTCATAATAGTATCTCACTCGTTATAATGGTCTCGTTGTGGCTATGACATTCCAACCGGCCTAACTTCACTCAACGGTTCTACTAGTCTTTTATTATGGAAAAGTAACGCAATTCTAATGCTCTTACAAGGAATCCATAACTAAACAGCTTTAAATCTATTTCTAAGGAATGACTGCATAAACTCAATCTATCCTCTCTAAACTTACTCTGTACACATTCTTATAAAATGGACATACAAAAGTAAATAAATACTTATCTTACAGAGGTACTTACATAGTTAGTAACTATAAGTTCTATTTTCCTTATCATATCGCATGTGTGTATAAAATGTATTCAAATAACTTCGAAAGCAATGAAGTCTGAACTGCCTAAAGAATGTCTTAAACTTTTTTGCTTACACATATTTCAGCCCAATTGAATTCAACTATTGATAATCAGCTCAAGTTTTAGGTATTTGCCAACTAATTTAAACTCTGCATAAGGTAATCAGTAAATCTTATTGGCATAACTAGCATTCAAGATCTCTAACATCTACAACGAGTTATTTTTATACAATAGTAAAGTTCTTGCACTGTATCTACCCAAAGTTACAAGGGCAGGACGAGTAATATTAACACATGTACCTAAATGTCAGGATAACGACCATGCAAAGGAATGATTAATTTCATATGTGTTAAGGTGTAGCACACAAATGAAACGTATTTGAGTTACTTCTAAATACCTTATGTGAAGAATGGTGTAAGAGTAACTTGTAATAGAAAACGGTGTGGCAAAGGAAATACATATAAATATAAGCGATTTTTTGCAAAAAGTAAGAAAATAATTACTCTGTCCAGGCAGACCAGCGAGGCAGCGATTGTTGTAAGGAAAAACCGCTCTATAAAAGCAATATGGCTTGATTGTATTATTATTTCATAGTAGGGGTGTTGTATTATACTAATGTCGTTGATTTCAGAAAGGGAATAAATTTGTAGCGTAGTTTGTATATATTATGCACCAATAGTTAATCGACGACATAACATTACTACGAAAAGGACGGAACAGGATACGTATAGAGACAGACATACGAATTTCAAGTTATAGGTAGGACAGAGAAAAAAATGGCCCTACCTGCCCCTACAGCTAAAGAAAATAAAAAACGTGTTCATCAGACTCACAATTCTGGAATGGAGGATATCACAAGAAATTGAGAAGGAGAGCAATTACTTTGACAAGAAGTTGTAATGCAATTCAGTCAAGTTCGTCGTCTATTTTTGTCTGCAGTAGTAATAGCGTTGTCCTATCTTGTCTACCTTTGCCTTCGACTCAGAAATCATTAAGCATTGCAAGCGGACAACATTCTCTACCACCTGTATAGATACGTTGCGTGTGTCGTTGTTTATGGCTCAAAGCGTCTAACTAATCAATTTCAAACGATACGATTCAAGAATCAGTTGTATTGGATATAGTAAGCATTTTAATGCTTATTTACGTATACCGATGCAGATGTGAGCCAACAATTGGATAGCAAGGCAAGGGACTCTTTTTCCATACTTGTGTATAGAATATGTAGAATACATATGTATTGTCATTTCTTCTTTTCTTCTACTGGTAAAAAGAACTGTTGCCTCTAGATTCAGGTGTGCTGCGTTCTTTACACGTAGTAAGTGCAGGATCTTTTCTTTTATATCCACTAATATATTATTGTTCCACGAGATAACATTCAGATATATTGGGTGATGGTTTTGTCTTAAGGCAGTTTTGGGTTACCTGTGCTCTTATTAATCTCATCTGGTGTGGTGTGCTCTGGTTGTCCTCCTGTCTCTAGAAGGTAGAGTAAGGCCAAGTCAAGTGTTAATGAGATTGTAAAGTCCAAAGTAAATATAGTGGAGTAAATAGTAAATTGACTACTGTGCGTGGTGTCCTGTCGCTTAGAGAGTGCAAGTGTGCCTCCATAGAATAGTGATACAGTTGTGACACCAGTAATTAAAGTTCCTTTCAGATTCAGAGTCCAGTCTATTTCGTGCTCTAGTTCACAAATTTTATCCTTCAGCAAATGTCCTCCCAAACAAACACATTTTCCCTGTCCATTACATTATTTACACTATTTCCTAAAAGTGATTCCTGAGATGGGTAGAAAAAAATAAAGCTTTTGAAATTAAGAAAGGGCCAGAAAACTACCCTCAAGTTATCTTCAAATGCACTTACTGAGCTCAGTTCCAACTTGAGGTTTATCTACCTTTGTAATTGTAAGGGTCTGATAAAGGTGTCTTCCGTTTTCTACCTGCAGTTTTAGAATTAAGATACTTTAAGTGATTGTGTTTTAAGTGTGTGTTTTAAGAGCTATGGCTCCGATTAGTCCAAAGATCTTCCAGACCTGTCTCACTCTTATTGCCCTTGTGCATCTAAGGGCTCATTCCATTTATGGATACTCTCTAAATGCTTTCTTGGGACAAAGTGCTCTCCAACAGGTACACATATTGTTGCAACCGTCTTATGTAATACATTTATATACATTTACTCACATGTTAACGGGACACTTTTACTTTCATTTCCAATTCTGTTTGTATTGATAATTTACTAAGGAACTGAAAGCAAGCATATAGAAGTACTGAAATAACCAGTTAAATTTATTTTGGTTAAACTAACCATATTATTTCGTTTATGCATTGCTTCATTTATCTATTAAATCTCCAAAATTACTTTAGTTAAAACCGAACTATGCTATTTAACCTTTATGACCAAACAGTAAAGGTTAATTATTTCAGACTATTATAATACAAGAATTTGAATGCCATTTGTCTGGGGACACTTCTATGCATTGAACACTAAACATGCTCAGTCACACCCAACCCTCACACTAACATGTTTTATTGCTTGTTTATTATTGTGTATATACTTAACGTACTCATTAAAAAGATAGCCTAAATGTAAATATGCAAATATTAATTACAGCAATTATACCTATAAACAATGCGAATGGTTTGTCATTAATAGCCAATGTATCTACGTTTACGTATGTATCTATGTAGCAACAAATTACTGGAGTAATTCGCTCCAAGGCTGAAGGTCCGATTCAGAATCAACTTTATTACAATAACGCGGACATCGTTAAGTCGACTTACGCATCGAATCCTGCTTCTATTAACATTGAGGTACATTCTCATTCCAGATATAGGAACCATGTGCAATACTGATATCTGTTGCTTTATAGATGTTCATTAATATTATTGACTGCCAGACAGGTACACAAAATGTGCTTAATTATTACCAGCAACAATTAAGAAAAAAGCATTTGTATTTAGCGTGTGTATGTAGGTACAGGCATGCTTTTATTTGTAGTTGCATGTAATCTACAGCGGACATAACAGCGTAACTACCTGCACTAAGCATTTTTTAAGGAATTAATTGGCTTGATGTGCAATTTAGATACAATTGTTGGTATTTTCATTCTTTGCAGCAGCCGCAAAGCAACGTCTACCAGAAGAATCCATACTTCAATTTCCAGCCTACTCCCTTTCACAATCATCAGGATGGTTTCAAATACAACGGCGTCTACTACACAAGCAGTGGCAACAATAACGCCAACAATGTGTACTCCAATAACAACAATCCTCTGTTAGCCAATCAACAAATTGCTAATGCACCGATTGTGGCCGGCTTCAATAACGCCGTTGTAAGCAATCAAGTATATAATTCTGTGGATGCCAATAATCAGGGACTGCAAAGTCATCATATAGCTAATTCAGATCCAAACTTAAAATTCCAGAATTTCAACAATCAAAATTTGATACAACAGCAGTTGCATAATAATAACAATGCATTTAACAGTCAAAATCAATTTCATAATAACCCATTTGTATACAATCAATTAGAAAATAATCCATATGCTCAAAATTACCATTTTCATACATCTAATATTCCTCAAAATCAGGGCGTTGTCCAAAATTCAGGAATTTATAAAAGTCAGATTCCTAACCAGAGAACCATTCAACACTCAGGAATCCCTAACCCAGGAGTAGTCCAAAACCCAGAATTTTATACAAATCAAGTTAATAACCAAGGTTCGGCACAGTTAAATAACCCGGGAATTGATCCGGAACAATTAAATAATCCAAGAATAGGTCCAGGCCAGGCAAATAACCAACGGATTTTCCAAAATCAAATAAATACTGGAAATGGAATTCAAAACCAAGCCAAAACGTTCCCAGTTTTGAAGTACAATATTCCAAGCCCACATTTTCAACAGAATGGAATAGATACCCAACGAGTTCATCCTCAAAACTCAATTGGGTCAATATCACAGCCACCAACTACCTTTGGGAACGAATTTCCACCTTCAATTCCACAAATTTCTCCACCGAATCAATTTTTCCAACACCCTATTTATGAACCTGTACACAACAATTCGATTGTGCAACATGTCCCAGAAATGCCAAGAATCAAAGGAGCCATTTTAGGACAGACGAGAGAAACTCCTCAGCCCAATAATGTGGAGCCTTTGCAAACCCTATCGGTAAAATTCACCCTAACTTTTACTGAATAATTAGGCATGTTTATTTATAAGCGTGATCCCATTTATTATACAAAATTGTTTTCTTTTGCAGTCCCAAGAAATCAGCGATGCAGAGTTTTATGCCAAGCAAGAACCACCACGCTTTCCTCCACTCATAGACCAAGGAGATATAGACAATGAGGAATTCCGTCGTAGAAATCAACTTAGTGGTAGAAGCAGTCAGCGACCTCAGGTCAGACTTCAGTCTTTAGTGCAGCCCCCTGATGTACCCCTGAGTTGTGCTTACAATTCCGAAAGAACCGGGATAAACGGAGACAATTGCATAGAAATCAAGTAGCACTTGTAGTTTTTATATGTATCTATGCATGTATTTTGTAGTACTAAGTAATGGTGACAGGACGTTTCGCCCCCTGAGTTTTTTTAACCCTCTAGTTTTTCAAACCTGCTTCTTTTCTCCCCCATGTTCTTCAAACCCATGCTTTTCCCCCTATGTCTTTTCAACCTGTGTCTTTTCACCCCAATATTTTTCAAGTCCATGTTTTTCAAACCCATGCCTTTTCAAACCCATGCTTCTCAAATCCATGCTTACTAGTGTTATTTAATAGGGGAAATCATCTTTAATTGATCACCATCATCCTGAGACGCCATGAGACATGGGGGGAAGACACATGTTTGAAAAGTCACTGGTTTGAAAAGACATACCTAGGTTTGAAAAACATGGGGATGAAAAGACACAAGTTTGAAAAAACACGGGTTTGAAAAACATGGGTTTTAAAAACATGGGGGTGAAAAGACACAGGATTGAAAAGACATGAGGGTGAAAAGACATGGGGTTGAAAAGACAGGTTTGAAAAGACATAGGGGTGAAATGCGTGGGTTGAAAGACATAGGAGTGAAATGCTTGGGTTGAAAGACATAGGGGTGAAATGCTTGGGTTGAAAGACATAGGGGTGAAATGCTTGGGTTGAAAGACATAGGGGTGAAATGCTTGGGTTGAAAGACATAGGGGTGAATTGCTTGGGTTGAAAGACATAGGGGTGAAATGCTTGGGTTGAAAGACATAGGGGTGAAATGCTTGGGTTGAAAGACATAGGGGTGAAATGCTTGGGTTGAAAGACATAGGGGTGAAATGCTTGGGTTGAAAGACATAGGGGTGAAATGCTTGGGTTGAAAGACATAGGGGTGAAATGCTTGGGTTGAAAAACTAAGGGGTTGAAAAAACTCAGGGGGTTAAACGCTAGGTAACCCTAAGTAATTCTAATCTAATATTTAAAAGTTATAGTACAGTAAATAAAAAACTGATGCATAAAGTATGTAGTTGTAGGTATTTATAATTAGAGTAATTTTTGGAATAAAACTCTAATTATTTAAATCAAAATCTTTAAAACTTTGTTTACCAGTGAACTTCCGGTATATCCGACCTTAACTAGAAATGCGTACAACTTCATTAGATTAATATTGTGATATTTAATAGTGTAAAACCATAGATATAGATATACTTAACATTTAGCTTCGAAGAATGTATTATGTGCTCAACAGTAACTGTTCTCGGTATTGGTATCCATGTCAGTTGTATCAGTGGACAATGCCTATTGTGTAGCAATAGTGGTAATGCAAGTTAATAATTTTGACGTATATATGTTAACAGTATTAAGTAATTAAGTTGCTGCATTTAGAATTTACTGCAACATTTCCTTCCCAAATGAATGTAGCCAAAAAGAGCAATTGGTAAAAGCCAAATGAAGATTCCTTATCTGAAAACATAATTTACTAGTATCGGATAAAAAACAAGGATAAAATTAAATTTACTTAATTCATTGAGCTCGGATGCGTCTTTAACATTGATATGCCTATACTATTATTGAAACCGACAGATTCAGAACTGCAGTATCAGAATAGAATGCATAAAAACGTGCATTCTAGAAGTCGCTTATTTTCACTTTCAATGCCTTACATGAAAAACGAGTATAAAATTACATGGAAATTCTGTGCACCTAAAATATCCTTTTTCAAATGGTTACTATTGCATAATATGTTTGTAATCTGTGAGAAGAGAATTTCCTAATGAGTGTTAGTCATTTTCAAAGACTTTTACTTAACTCCCGAAAGAATTCTCTTGACCTTATTTATATGTAATCTGTGGACTGCAGACTGCATCTGAAAATATGGTTTTTCAAATGTCAAATAGTAAATCAATCTTTACTTATTTAAATAATAATCCACAGACTACTTTAGATGCTATAAAATAAGGCCCTTGAGGAATGATTTCGAAATGGAAAATTAAATCAATGGGAGAAAATGTGAAGATTCCCGAGCTATAAGATTAAGACAAAAATTATTCTGTGTGTTATCAGAAGCAGTGATATTAGTCATTTGGCGAACTATATTTGTAGTTATGATGATGACATGTCATTATTAGTTATTTGTTTATCCAGGGCATTATTGTAAAAATGCAACCTTCAATTACAGTAAAATGAATGGTATATAGTAGTCAACACAAAACATATTGGCAACGTATTGGCAAAACTTCTACGATAGGAATTTTTAAATTTAATTTTTTTTACTATTCAGATTTACAAATGCAGATTGCTGCAGATTATAAACATGTAATGCACATGTACATTATAGTTACAACAATATGTTAGAAAAGCACCCCTGTTAAAGCACAATAATTTCATAAATAAATGGTTTAAGTTTCATATTCATGCTTTTTACTAGGAAAAGATATATTGGGTACTTTATGTAGGAGTAAACTATGCAGTCTTTCATTCAAATGATTAAAACATGTATTTCATACACAGAATTAATTAAAACCAGTTAGTTATTTAGTTATTTGTATGTGAATACTTAACTTAAGTACATATATTATGTGCATAAGTATGGTGCTACAGATGTAGGCAAATAAACAGGTAGCAATTATTTGACGTTTTTGAAATAATCTAAATTCTAGATTGTAATATTTGATGATGGTAACATGTGTGACTCAAGTCTTATTTAAAGGACTAGGTATATAGGTAGTATGTGAATATGTGTTTCGGAAAAGTTGTACATAATTTTGCACATTAATGCATTTCATTCTTGTTAAGTAAATTTATGCTTAGGTGACGCTGTGGAAAACGATGGTAGGAACGTCCATTAGCCTGATGAATGATTAACATATCTGAACAATAACTGGATAATAAATGTATAACAAATGAACAATAAAGTTAACCAGGTAACAAAAGATTCTAAGAAATGATATAGTAAGAGCCCAACAATGACGATACGACCAAGATCAAAGGCCAAATTGCAATTATCAGTTTGCCAGATCCACTAAAACAATTTCCCTGTTCAATGGCGTTATAACCTTCTTTGCACTTGCACATTCCAGAAGTGCATTCTGCATTGTTAACACATGGTTTGTTATTGTCCCCGGGAACACATTTAGATCCGGCCTTTAAAGCACAAAGATCACCCATCGATATTAGCTTTCCTTTTTCGTAAACTGCAAAATCAGGACATGCACATTTATTATTTCTGCACTCCAATCCTTTTTCGTTCGAACATTGGTCATTTGCATCACAAGCCTCATTATTTAGTTTTCCGCTTTCAGTGAAGGTAGTGAAGATGAATACTGTAAGTACAGTGAAGATAATCTTTTTGCTGAAGCTATACATTCTTCCAAGTAAAGTCGATGAGCCTTAGATATCCAAGGGCTGACCACTCGACAACTAAACAATCAAGCAAAAATGCGTATCATTACACAGGAAATATGAATTCATAATTAAAACAATTTCACATAATTTCACATCCCAGGACATCGGAAAAAAGTATGCACAAATACTGGTCTTCTGCCATTTACCCGGAGGGGAATTGAATTGAATCGAGATATGTATTGTATTGTATGAATGTAATAAAATATAATATTGGGTGCATGGGTACGGGTACATGTATATTCCTAAATATGTAAATTGGAAATTCTGCTAATCAGTTCACTTATTAAAATTTGAAATAATCAAATTGTAAAAGGGATACAATATACTGTACTAATAATTTTCAAGCGCCCCTAGCTACAGGGGTCTAAATTATCTATGCACCCGAAATTCGATATCAGGAAACTCGCTAAAAATAACTAATTTTTGAGTTACTTAATACTGTTAAATATGCTTGTTACTTTACTACCATTGTTAGCAAAAATTTGCAGTCAGATGTAGATAATAAATGCAGCGAAAAGGGAATAATATTTTGTGGTCCAGCACAAGACAAGACTACATAATTTTATTTAATACACCAGAAGAACCATAAGATATTTAACACACAATACACAGGAGGTACTTTAATAATTATGGCTTTATGGCCATAGTGCAAAACACGCACCAAAAACCAACATAAGAATTCTTTAAATTCTAAGCACATACAAACGAAGTAACTTTAAATGCATTCATTAAAAGGATTAGTTATAGACAAATCACTGACGTTGTTTTCATTAGGGCCAGGGCCAATACTTCCAATAACAGAACTTGGTGCTGGTTGCTCTACTGACTTAGAGACGCCTACATTAGCTGCCTTCAACTTTTTGAGACACCAATTGAAGAACAATGCAAAAGTTATCATGATTACTAAAAAATATAAACCCCAAAAAAATTGTTTCCCCATTTTAACAAATTTCTTAAATTTTTCTTGATTTGGGACATAATTTTGGCAAAAAGGAGCACAATATTACAGAAAGTCAATTTTTTCCAATATTAACTTCCTTGTAAAAGTATTCTTGGGAGTCGATATTTGCCTATGAAATGCCCTTCGAAATTACGGCTCATTTGTTTGCAAACTGTCGAAAGCAATTAAAATTGCATAAAATAAATTTGTAAGTACTTTAAGCGGATATGTCAATGATAGTATTACAAAAACATGAAGAGATTATTTTGTTATCTATAAGGGGTTTATTTTTCTAGCCCTATTCGGATATATAGTACAGAAATATGCTTTCAAGAAAACTATGAAATCCTGCAAAAGGCAAAAATAGTTCTTAATTACAAAGGAAAACGCAGAAATTCGCGCGGAGCGGGAAGATTTTTTTGGTTTTTTGAGATTTTTACAACTATTTGCTCCTTCTTTTTCTCCTACACAAAAAAGAAAGACAAGAAGGACATTTTTCCCCAAAGAAGGACATTTTTAGGACGGAAGGACAGGGTCCAAAAAGAAGGACGCCTGGTCAGCCTAACTTAAAATAGTTTAGTGAATAACTTAAAAATTAGTTATTTTTAGCGGGTTTCCTGATATCGTATTTCGGGTGCATAGATAATTTAGACCCCCGTAGCTAGGGGCGCGTGAAAATTGTTTTGATGTAATGGTTTAACCAACGAGTGTACGGGATATAAATAAAGTCTTGATTTTTAAAGTCATTAGTACATGTAAAGACAGACTTAAAATCGTGTAATTTTGTGGACTGTGAGAATGCTAGTCAAACCCGAGATTTGCCTGTTTTAGGCACGAAGCCACTAACCGCCTACATAGGTTCTAAAGTGATTACGCTGTGTATTAATGTTTGGATTAATTAATATTATTGTTATCATCCAATCTTGCAGTACATATTTTATGTCGGAAATAAACTATCATCATTTAGTGTAGCCAACTGTCAATACGTGAGTGCGGGGAGACTGCAAATCGTAGGAAACAAAAGAGAACCAGGCTGTCCCGTCAGCTGATAGTGCCCAGAATTTTATTTCGCTATGATACTAGTTATTCATTATTTGCAATCGCAATTAAATGGAAATGACAAAAACGGCTTACAAGTTAATATTGTGAAATAATTGCAGATACTTACTTGACATTCACAAAGTCAATCTTCAAACAATAGCACTGAAAATTGTTTTAGCACTCTATGTAAGACTCGCTTGACAAATCCTTTCTATATAAGGTCGATAATTGCAGGTAAGAAATAAAAGAAATCATATTTTAGCTCATAAGTTTTTGTAAATACGTATATAAAACTAGTTAAATTAAAAAGTTACCTTTCTGCCATTAATTTTCACTTAGAAGGTGACAAATAGCGCTACGAGCTTCTGTCGACAGGCTTTCAGCCCAGAAGTCCAAATAAATCCAGTGTGTTGAACCTTAGACTGATTAGAAAGAAATACGCCTCCTCAACTGCAAACTGAACGTGGTCCTGGTATCCCGTCGGCCGTCATTCCTAACCACACACAACAACAGTTATCGTGTTTGTAAAACAAGTAACCAATATGTGATGTATTGTAGTATCTATATAACTTCAGCAAGGACCACCCAAGACGATCCATATTGAAGCAATGGAGCGCCTTGGGTGGTCCTTGCTGAAGTTATCTGGGTACTGGGTACTACAATAAGTTGGTGCATGTGACTAGACGAGACTAATAAAAATACAAGATGTAAAAAAGTAATATATATTGACATTGACTCACTAGAACCCGAACCGTAGAACCACTAGTGCTAGAGGGGTTCTGTTATCTGATGCATCGTTGCCAATTTATGTGACATTATACCGATTGTCCAATGACAAAGAAGGTCCAAAACCTCCGTATTAAAAGAGACAACTGAAAACGAATTTTAATATTTGATAAATAATCAACAACTTTTACAATCTAAGGTTTTATTTGTCTTCTGAAACTTTTCTTGATTAAATCGCAAGGATTTTTAAAGCTTTGGGGGAAATTATTCTCACATAAATGGGGAATCCTTCGAATATTTACATAATTAGCAAACATGACTTGAAAATAATATTATTTCTTTTAATAAAACTGTATGCATATCTCAAAGTTTAGCCAGTATAGAACGTGAATGTAAATATGCGCCAATTTTGCCATCTATTTTGAATTTTGGTTTTAATCGCGAACCCCGACATATACGATTACAATCATATATCTAATATAATAATAGCTTCATATTGTAATAGATGCGCTTCAAGGAAGTGCGGTTCAATTAATCAATCATCAATCAATCATTAATTACTCATAATCTCGAATGACGTGGCGACACTTTCATCAACATCCCCATGATAATGATATAGTCGAAATTCATAAAGTATTTTAAAGCTAACATGCTTATTCTGTATTATAAAGTATAAACTATTACGTCTTTTGACGTAATAATGAAAGTAATGAAATCGTTCCAATAAAGTCTGTCACTTGCCGTTGCCACTGTCAGAATTCAGAAATTAAGTTGCTCGCTTTGATGACGCCAAAACTGTACAAGTATTCGTTCCGCATTTTTAGGGTTTTATTATATGAGTAGTTAAGTATGAGGTATAGTGTTGGGACCGATTCGATTTCGATTCAATTTTTTCTGGTCAATTTTTTTTTTCGATTTCGATTTGGAAAATATCGAAAATTATCGATTCGATTCGATTTGTCATATACAGCTGTAGTAGGACTATAGATTGAGATTGATAGATTGATTAAAAACGTGCAATAATATGGCGGATTTTTTTGAAAACGTAAAGCTATTTGTTAAATTTTCGATTCGATTCGATTTCCATTTGGGCCTGCCAGGCAAATTATCGATTCGATTCGATTTGAATTGCAAAGTGATCGACATCGATTCAAATCGATTCGATTTGGCTTGGTAAAATTATCGATTCGATTCGATTCGAGTCTTGAAAAAGCAGATTGATGCCCCCTCTATGAGGTATGTGGATTTCAATGACTTCAAAGTCATTTAAACATACAAGTTATCACATTCAATTCAAAACAATAGTTTTATTCACTAGTTACTGTTTATGAAAATTAATGCAAATGCTAAAACTTTCAAAATGTCAACACTTATTACTATATAGTACATAGCATATACAAATGATAATATAGCATTTAAACAAACAAATTTGAAAAACATTTTGTCTAATCTACTACAAGATTTTCATTCTCATTTAAAACTCGATTTGTTATATTACATTTGTAAATGTTATATATTCACGGAAGGCAATGCACAGAATGAACTATTAGACAAACTTGTGAAAATCCCTTTGAAACTACCGAACAAAACCGGTATTTACTGCGTGCGTGTACTACATCTTTGTTAATCTGAGTTTGTTAAAAATAATATGGTAACTTTATAATAATTAGTACACAGGACGACTTACAAATAGGTAAAATTTTAACAAGGGCAATCATAATCATACGTTTAGGTGATGATTAGGTAAACGGAAAATAAATATTTATTAGAATACCAATATATATGGGGTCAGGGTAAATACCCGAACACCCGAACGGTATATACCCGAACACCCGAATGGTACATACCCGAACACCCGAATGGTATATACCCGAACACCCGAACAGGTATATACCCGAACACCCGAACGGACATTTTAGAGGTGGGATCCAAACCAAAAATTTTAAATATTGATATTAAGTAGAAAATATACTGCGGCTAAGAGAACACTGCAGTACGTTAAAAACGCAGTTGTAAAAATGGAAATTAAAATAAAACTTGAAGATTAACGTTTAAAAATGGAACCTTAAAACGGAACCTTAAAAATAATACCTAAAAATGAAACTAAAAATATTACCTAAAAATGAAACTAAAAATAATACCTGAAGTGTTACTTTTAGGGTAGTTTCCGATCGGTATTTTTAGAAAAGTTTTTTATGAGTGGAATTTTTTGGGTGGTATTTTCAGAGTGGAATTTTAGCCTGCTATTTTTAAAGTGGTATTTTCAGAGTGGAATTTTAACGTGCTATTTTTAGAGTGGAATTTTAGCGCGCTATTTTTAAAGTGGTATTTTCAGAGTGGAATTTTAGCGTGCTATTTTTAGGGTGCTACCCGAAAGTAAAAAAATATATAGTGGCGTTCCAAATGACATGGTAAAATATATTATCGGGCAACCAATTCTCTGAAAATCTCTGATTGCAGCAGTAAACTTACCACAGGAGTGCAAATATACATAAACTGTCCCCTGAAAGTTGCTGATGTGATGCCAGGGAAAGAGTTCTTTTACTTCACCGTAAGTTGAAAACGACCATGTCATTTTCATGATGGCATGACTCGATTAATTTTTAAGGTTCCATTTTTAAACGTTAATCTTCAAGTTTTATTTTAGTTTCCATTTTTACAACTGCGTTTTTAACGTACTGCAGTGTTCTCTTAGCCGCAGTATATTTTCTACTTAATATCAATATTTAAAATTTTTGGTTTGGATTCCACCTCTAAAATGTCCGTTCGGGTGTTCGGGTATATACCATTTGGGTGTTCGGGTATATACCATTCGGGTGTTCGGGTATATACCGTTCGGGTGTTCGGTTATTAACCATTCGGGTGTTCGGGTATTTACTGTGACCCAATATATATGGTATATTTATTCAGTAGCGGAAAGCTACTGTATCTTTTCGGGATGTCTGTCTGTCTGTCTGTCTGTCAGTCTGTCTGTCTGTTAGTTAGTTAGTTAGTTAGTTAGTGAGTTAGTTAGTTAGTCAGTTAGGTAGTTAGTGAGTATATGCCATATCTCAGGAACGCCTTGAAATATTTTAATGAAACTTTCAGTGGACCTTCTAGGGACAAAGTGTAGGTCATCTTTCAAAAATGGTGTTAATCGGTAACTCCCTTCTGACCTTTAACCTCATTTATGTCCAAACACATGTTATGTGTTATATTGCTGATGTTGTGTGTATGTTGTGGTATGTGTCGTAGTCTTTACTAGTGACCACTACATGATGTAGTCTGACTGGCGGCCGCTATACGTCGTAGTGTGCACTGGTGACCACCATACGTCGTTTTTTGGCTAAATTGAAATACTTTAAATTTGATTTGAATAAATTCAAGTAAATTCGAAATGCTTTGAATAAATTCAAGTAAATTCGAAATGCTTTAAATAAATTCAAGTAAATTCGAAATGTTTTGAATAAATTCAAGTAAATTCGAAATGTTTTGAATAAATTCAAGTAAATTCGAAATGTTTTGAATAAATTCAAGTAAATTCGAAATGTTTTGAATAAATTCAAGTAAATTCGAAATGTTTTGAATAAATTCAAGTAAATTCGAAATGTTTTGAATAAATTCAAGTAAATTCGAAATGTTTTGAATAAATTCAAGTAAATTCGAAATGTTTTGAATAAATTCAAGTAAATTCGAAATGTTTTGAATAAATTCAAGTAAATTCGAAATGTTTTGAATAAATTCAAGTAAATTCGAAATGTTTTGAATAAATTCAAGTAAATTCGAAATGTTTTGAATAAATTCAAGTAAATTCGAAATGTTTTGAATAAATTCAAGTAAATTCGAAATGTTTTGAATAAATTCAAGTAAATTCGAAATGTTTTGAATAAATTCAAGTAAATTCGAAATGTTTTGAATAAATTCAAGTAAATTCGAAATGTTTTGAATAAATTCAAGTAAATTCGAAATGTTTTGAATAAATTCAAGTAAATTCAAAATGTTTTGAATAAATTCAAGTAAATTCAAAATGTTTTGAATAAATTCAAGTAAATTCAAAATGTTTTGAATAAATTCGTGTAAATTCAAAATACTTTGAATAAACTCAAGTAAGCTCAAAATGTTTTGAATAAATTCAAGTAAATTCAAAATGTTTTGAATAAATTCGTGTAAATTCAAAATACTTTGAATAAACTCAAGTAAGCTCAAAATGTTTTGAATAAACACATTTGTTTTGCTTCCGCTACTGTCTTATATCCGTTTTGCAATTGTTTATTTTCAAAGCTTATGTAAATTACCTAATTACCTAAGTGTAAGTTTTAATTTAAACACATAACTTATAGTAATTGCTCCATAAAAATAGCTGCCTTTAACTGTGGTTTTAAAGGATGGTTAAAAAACTAGCTGATGTTATATGGGATGATTACTATGTCTGATGAAAGAGTCATGTGGATATTGATTGGAACCTGTGCCACTGCTGGGTCCCGAGTAAACTCCTGAACTGCTTATTGGACTGTTTCTATAAGTCGTGTGTGTCTGTCCTTGCAAATTGTAGGGATTTCTAGGTTGGTCCCAGTTTGCGATGTTTTCATCTCTGTCTCCTTGCTCAGAAGGGGTTTTGGAAAGAAAATGTTGCGGGTAGCGATACATCGGGTAAGACTGGTTTGACACTTGGGATTCGCGAGAAAGGAACGGCTGTCGAGTTAGAGGGTCTTCGTTATAAGCACTGACATGATTGTTTCGGTAGTAGGGAGTGGTAACTGAGGGAGACATTGCTGCAGATCCTCCTGCAAAGGTAGAAGCACCTCTTGCTCGAGAGGTCGATCCTGAATAAATCGGCTCGGCTAAAGTCAGTTGTGGGGACGTGCGAACAGTTCCGATTTCATTTGCAGATACTAGTTGCGTGTTGTTCGAATTTCGATTAGATTGGTCTTGATTTTGACGAGTCTTGCTCTTCCATAGTTTTCGAACATACAGAATAAGAATGATAATATAGTTAACGCTTGCTAAAAATCCAAAACACAGCAGCCCGATAAACAGAAAGTTGTTCCACATTTCTGAAACAAATTCATTTGACTTATAGGTTGGAGCAAATTCTTCAGGAGGCAGTACGAAATATAAAACTAGTTTCACGATAAAAAACAGCAGCTGGAGTACTGTGATTCCCACAGTAGAAAATTTTAAAAGAGTAAGAGATCTCTGGAAACAAAATAAAGCATTCATTGAATTCCTTCTCAAAAAGTTTTCTTCGAAATAACAGCAACGAAAATGCCAACATTTATAAAAGCTTGCCAAGTGATTACAATTTCAAATTAGTAGATTTCACATTAAATATGATTGCAGTGTTATATAGAAATCCAACCTTTTCAACACCTCGAAATATCAAACAGCCAAATATTAGAAATAAAATGCCATAAATTGTCATTAATATCGTCCCGATAAGGAGTCTGGCCTGAAAAGAAGACAAATCATAATCATTATTTGGTCTGACTTGTAAATTAAACTGAAACTTCAAGCCAAGTGAGAAATGAAGTAGATTGATGGCAAATTATCCATCATACAATATTAAAATAAGGTTAACTCACATTAGTAAGTATATCGTCTTCGACAAATATGGATACGTAGCCATGAAAGCCAAGAACCATTAAAAATAGGAATGCTACAAACTATTTCAACAAGAAAAAACATTATTTCATTATGCAAACGTTATACACAGCTTAGCAATACCTTATAATATATACATGTTTATAATGATGGATGTAACTGCATGCACATAAATATTCCAAACATAATATTAGAGCCTTCTTCACAACTTTCATATTTTTTCGTCTCTTAAGGGAGACATTAACTGGATATTAGGCATATGAGCATGATGCTGAACTTAAAGCTGCTAAACGCTAAACTACATTGGAACATGATGAGATGTACATTACATGCACTTAATAAAATGTAAAGATAAATATTTTAAATATTACTATATGAACGCTGGCTCCAAAGTATACGGATCCTCGGAGTGAAGTACAAAAATACCAACACATTTTCACTACAGATTGGAAGTGGTAAAGTGAAAACTCGAAAATGTAATATAGTCACATAAGTGGACGAGTCTCAAAAAATTGCCTCAACTCCGTAGTCGCATTATAAGGAGTTTCTTTACATTGAAATCACTACTCCACATTTCCACGGTATGTCAAATATAAATGCAATCGTTTCATTGATGAAACAAAATTCCCAAAATTCCGAGTGGAATTACCAAACAATTCTGAATAAAAATTGAATGTATTCATAAAGGAGTGAGACTTTTTACTGTGAGATTCCGGTTGAAATATGAAAATACTTTAGTTTGCGAATAGAGAGCAGAGATCTGAAGGCTATACCTCCCAAGTACAGACAACTTTTGTTCACTACTTAATTATTTATTGAGATGTGTAAAATCAACGACATAACTAATGTAGTCTGTACTGTTTTGAAAGTTCGACGAGTATAATGTCACAGTATAAATTTTATTAGTTTACATTTTCTTCGGCAAATCACAAATATTCACTAATAAGTTCTAAATACTCAACTTTAGATGTACAAATCACGCATAATTCAGACACAAATTTCGATAAATACGGCAATTTAGTTTATTTATGTATAAAATGTTGCCTAACGCTGCAGTAGCTAAGTATAGCTGAGCTATTAGTAGCTCATAATAAGCTCTTAGGGTTCGAAAATTACTTATTATTACTCATTAATGTCTATGTACCTATATATATTATTGTTATACAGGTACTCACTACATATGTAGTAAAAATGTAAAGGTAAACTCTCAAATTCTAATTCTATACTGAAAGGCTATTTTCATAGTACCCTGGAATAATACGAAGGTAAATAGGTCATATGAATTGAATTAACCTAAAGAACACTGCACTGATATCATTACAACCTATTTATAATTGTGATTTTATGTATTTTGAACAATGGGGTTCTCGCACAATGTCTAATAGCAAATAACAAATCGCGTTTTAAACAGAGTGAAGACTTAAAAACTTGAACTAGATAAAATTTGTTTCGTATGGTACACTCGCCAAAATGTATAGTATTTGCAAAATGGTATGCTTAATTGGATAATTGGATACAACTAGTGTAAGAGAACAACTAAGCTAACTGAATAACCGCAGAAGAACACGTAGCGACATGTCTGTTTTGCTGACAATAAAGTTAAGTTAGCAATGAATTCAATCTGCAGCAAATGTGGTGTATAACCTTGATTTCTTGCAAAAAATAATCGCGCCGAGTTGTGATGTTTTTACTTAGCAGTGTATATTAAATACATATCTTGTCTTAATAGATAAGTCTGTTCATACAAGTGCTAAGTGGCTGCCAGAGATAATATTATGAAGGTAGTCAAGTACAAATCTGCAAAGAAGGATTTTGTATTACAGCTTCTATCATTAAGCACATCACATTACAGCGCCAAACGTAATGATACTTTGGGAAATGCATATTATATTAATGTACATTTTGTTTATTCACCCATAGTCGAGTGATGAAGAAGCTAGTATGAGGTACACATCCTTTATGCATAGTTATGCAAATGTAAACCAAAATGTAGGGAATATGAGAGTGCGTTACGTAAGTATTCACATATGTATATGAATGTAAAACATATCATGCATTTAATAGCACGTTTACGGCAAAATAAATAAACCATTGCAAAACGGATATAAGACAGTAGCGGAAGCAAAACAAATGTGTTTATTCAAAACATTTTGAATTTACTTGAGTTTATTCGAAGTATTTTGAATTTACATGAATTTATTCAAAACATTTTGAATTTACCTGAATTTATTCAAAACATTTTGAATTTACTTGAACTTATTTAAAACATTTTAAATTTACTTGAATTTATTCAAAACATTTTAAATTTACTTGAATTTACTTGAATTTATTCAAAACATTTTAAATTTACTTGAATTTACTTGAATTTATTCAAAACATTTTAAATTTACTTGAATTTATTCAAAACATTTTGAATTTACTTGAATTTATTCAAAACATTTTGAATTTACTTGAATTTATTCAAAACATTTTGAATTTACTTGAATTTATTCAAAACATTTTGAATTTACTTGAATTTATTCAAAACATTTTGAATTTACTTGAATTTATTCAAAAAATTTTGAATTTACTTGAATTTATTCAAAACATTTCGAATTTACTTGAATTTATTCAAAACATTTCGAATTTACTTGAATTTATTCAAAACATTTCGAATTTACTTGAATTTATTCAAAACATTTCGAATTTACTTGAATTTATTCAAAACATTTCGAATTTACTTGAATTTATTCAAAACATTTCGAATTTACTTGAATTTATTCAAAACATTTCGAATTTACTTGAATTTATTCAAAACATTTCGAATTTACTTGAATTTATTCAAAACATTTCGAATTTACTTGAATTTATTCAAAACATTTCGAATTTACTTGAATTTATTCAAAACATTTCGAATTTACTTGAATTTATTCAAAACATTTCGAATTTACTTGAATTTATTCAAAACATTTCGAATTTACTTGAATTTATTCAAAACATTTCGAATTTACTTGAATTTATTCAAAACATTTCGAATTTACTTGAATTTATTCAAAACATTTCGAATTTACTTGAATTTATTCAAAACATTTCGAATTTACTTGAATTTATTCAAAACATTTCGAATTTACTTGAATTTATTTAAAGCATTTCGAATTTACTTGAATTTATTCAAAGCATTTCGAATTTACTTGAATTTATTCAAATCAAATTTAAAGTATTTCAATTTAGCCAAAAAACGACGTATGGTGGTCACCAGTGCACACTACGACGTATAGCGGCCGCCAGTCAGACTACATCATGTAGTGGTCACTAGTAAAGACTACGACACATACCACAACATACACACAACATCAGCAATATAACACATAACATGTGTTTGGACATAAATGAGGTTAAAGGTCAGAAGGGAGTTACCGATTAACACCATTTTTGAAAGATGACCTACACTTTGTCCCTAGAAGGTCCACTGAAAGTTTCATTAAAATATTTCAAGGCGTTCCTGAGATATGATATATACTCACTAACTACCTAACTAACAGACAGACAGACAGACAGACAGACAGACGGACAGACATCCCGAAAACATACAGTAGCTTTCCGCTACTGAATAATTTTGTACATGTTAGCTGGGCTCGTGAACTCTACATCACAATTTATATAGTGCACTCAACAAATCATCAAATCAACCAAGTATTTAACATGTACAGAGGAACACATTTATGAAAGATGATATTTAAGCAAAAATGACACAATTAAGCAATTAAAAAATATACCTACACTGGTTATCTTACATTATCTTTTAGACACTTTTGGTGGGACACTCAATCTGAAACATTACGGATACGACCAAGGTAGGTCGGTAGGTGGAATATTCATGAAATTTACCACCCATATATACTACCCAAGCTCAGATTCGAATAATTAAAATGATTTTCAGCTGTATTTATTTTTATTCACGAATTCATTGTGTATCACATGCCGGAATACTAAATACACCAATTTGATCCTACGCTACAATCAGTTGTGTGCTATTGCTACACAAAATTTTACAACTTTGTTCCATGAGAGTTGAATTGCATTCACTCAGCTTTTTTGTATATAGAACATTTCTTTTTGTACAAAGCCATTACAATGATTCATTACATCAATCTTTCGAGTACAACTAATTTTTCTTCAATTGGCACTTCCATCAAAATATTTTAGGTCCCTTATTGACGAATGTGACATCTTACAGGTTTTAGAAGAAGAAAGACTGCTGGTGATTCTTTTAGTAAACTGGTTTATGTTTGTCAAATGGGGCAAGGCTATGCAAAATTTTCTAAATGTATGTAATGTATCTTATGAAAAGTTAAATAGCAGTCAAATAACCTTCATGTTAATAAGACCCAGGCGGCATTGGCGTACTAAAAGTGTTGGTCACGTGTTTCAAAGGATTTATGTAATTTCTAAATCAGTACTAAGAGATTAAATATACTATATTATTTTGTATTGCTTTTGCTATGACGAAAGAAACAAAGCGTATAATACGTCGTACCTAACGGAGGCAGTCGGTTAGGCATACATGCCTACAGTTGCCCTCAACTGATCAGACCAAACAAGTGGCGCTCGGTGCTATGGAAGCACTTTCTGATTGGTGGTGTTTCGTCATTTTGGGGCCTTACCATAGGCAGATTGGCATTTTAAAAATTAAATTAATGAAAAAATGCGAATTAGCCTATGGGAAGGCCCAAAAATGACGAAACACCACCAATCAGAAAGTGCTTCCATAGCACCGAGCGCCACTTGTTTGGTCTGATCAGTTGAGGGCAACTGTAACTAGATAAAGGGAGATAGCACAAATGACCTAGGTAACCGGACACAGGGCCCTTAGTTAACCAGACATGCCTCGTTAAGTACACTCGAACCCATTTAGAATTGGTTTTTTATGATTTTTATTATCTTTGCTCATTAAAATAAATGCTTTACCTAGTGCTTTTAGTTTTGCACCGTATCACTTTCCTTGTATCAATAATAGGTAAGCATATAAAATACTGATACATGGAAAAAACAAAACGATGGCTACGAGAGAATGTAAATTCGAGATACATAAATATTTTTCCGTTATATAACAGTAAAATAGAAAATTTAAACTGGCTTATTTTACATGAAAATAGATCCCACAAGCAGACCTCCTAGTACGTCAAAATACGTCAAAATAGCATTTTGGTAATAAATATCATGGTGGATCATCGACTATAGATGAATTTTTAGTATCCGAAGACATCTACTTAGTGGTAGGGGTACTAAGTCTTCTGCTGACGATTGCATGTGTTTAGTATAATGCTTGTGTTATGGTTTGCCTGTGCATTGTGTAGGAATGGGCTAAACGCATGCAATCGTCAGCAGAAGACTTTTTAGTACCCCTATCAATAAGTAGGTGTCTTCGGATACTAAAAATTGTTTGAACACCCACAGTAATTAAAAAAGTAGAATTCCAATTACATTCACATAGTTAGCATAATATTTTGACAATGAATTGAGTAATTTGCATTAAAATTCTGACAATTATGATCCATTTTATCCTAAAATTATGAGAATTTGTTTAATCTAATTTATTTTAAAGTACAAATATAATAAGAATCTTAAAGAACTATTCCCAAATGGGTTGGAGTGTACTTAAAGAGGCATGTCTGGTTAACTAAGGGCCCTGTGTCCGGTTACCTAGGTCATTTGTGCTATCTCCCTTTATCTAGTTAGTCATGTATGCCTAACCGACTGCCTCCGTTAATAGCTACGACATATATAGGTAATCATTTATTTCCTTCTTAATGCCTATAAAGCTGAAAATTTTTCTAACCATATTCAACTAAAGAGACCAAGTATAAGAAGCCCGAATATCATCAGTTGACCTCACACTGCAATGCCAAAAGAAATATCAAATTACTTTTGCTTAAATCGTCACTTTTCTAATATCGTTTTACTTTCTTATCTACATCGTCTGCATGCCAGGATTAATAATGAGTCTGACTTATTTTTAATAGTGGTGCTAAAAGTCAGCACTCACCAAACATTCATACTATGCAAATTCTATTCTGCACTATTCCAGCATATTTATGTTTACATTCAGTCCCCTATAGTCGTTCCTGAATCTTAAATTGCAGTTTCAAGGCGCTTGGTAAAGCTATCAGAAATGACTTCTGACTTCTCTTCACCTTTTGACATGAATACTAAGCTCAATAGATTATGTATATATTATTAAGCACACGAGTAAAGTGAAACAACAACATAAATAATTGTCTGGCTGACTCATCAAAACCGAGTCATTTGTTATTGAGCCTTCTTAATTTAGCAATGACATCAATTTTAATCTTCATAATAATTCATATAGAAAATCTTATAGCATAAGATTGTAACATAAAATCTTATAGCGCATTCTAACAAAATCAACTGTAAATACGGTAATGAAAACATCATAAATATGCTTTAATCACTATAAGTTATTAATTTTTAAATCTTAATAAGCTTCTCATCCACAGTATGTACACTCATTAATGTCATTAAGCATGCATTGCACAATGCAATGTGATACGTAAATAAAATTGATGGAAGCACGTTGTACCTATAACAAATTCTATAAAAGCAAAGCACCAAGCAGTACCAATGACATTTGGAATGAATTTTCAATCTAAAGAAGTTACTTGTATTTTATAAAAGTTAAAAGTAGGAAGGGTCATCGTAAAACAGTTCTGTTCAGTTTGGGTCATCATCACATGTAATCGATGACAAAGTTTTGCATGTCTGTCTTTACTTAGCGTAGACATAGTTAATTAAATTCCCACACAAGTGAAGCAGAATGCATATCTTGTCTGCATAGCCATTTTATTTTTATACTTGAAAAATTTATTTTATTGAGAAAGCAAAATTCAATAGTTTACAACTCAAGTAATTATAAAAAAGTAATGTATTTTGCTACTGAAACAAAAACTTTTAAGATACTATCTTGAGGCTACCCTGCCAATTAAAATTACAACTAATATATTAAAGCATTATTGGCTAACGATAACGCACACAAATTAACTAAACCAATTGCATATTTAAAACTCATCAAAAGAAACTTTCGGAATACACTATGGAATACGGAATACTATAATATGCTAATTAGGCCAATTAAGGAGATGACTAAGGCAATGCCGAAATGAAAAAAACCTGAGAAGTGTATTTTTGTAAATAACGAAAATGTAGAAAATCCTTTACGAAAATTACTCAAATTTTGTCAAATTGTATATTCTTCATAGATGTCTTCTTCATACTTATTCCAGGTACTTTGATACTGACTATAAGTACAGCCATCCATGGTTTGCTCCTCCAGACTGCAATACGCATTTCGAATTAGGTCAAGACCATTATTATTCGTCGAGCCCTCTTTATTATCTTGCTTATGGAAGTAAGATGATGCTTCACCAAGAGTTGTATCCGGATATATATGTGAGTTGGAAAAAAGTGTTGCATCTTTCGCAAATCCAGTTATATTGCATTTAATTTTTCGGCGATAGAACACTTCTTCAGAGTTGTCAATAGGATTTTGTAAAGTATTTAATTCGAAGCTCCCAGGAGAAAAAGCATCTTTCGAAGTTTCACAGGTGCTGTTTAACATTGGAGACGCCGTAGCGACGTTATCATATCGGAGATTGTAATCTTGCTTTGAACTACACTCAGAATTCTGTGTGCTCGAAATAAAATAATTTTCAGACACTGCAGGTGGAATCTCATTATTCATTGCAGATAATTGTGAAGCAGTTGAAATAGGTTGATGACTAAATGTGGAATGCAAAATAAAATCTCGAAATTCCAAGGTATGCATTTTTCTGGGGATTGAAGTTACACCTGGACTTTGGATTTCAATAAAGGCATTGTAGTCCATCAATTTAGATTGCCGCAAGGAACCTTCGTGTAAAAAGGACACAATATTAATTTTGTAAGGTAACTGTCTCTCCCAAATATTGTCTTGATTGATTGGCCATTTGTTACTGTTACAAAATAACATGTTATCTTCCAATTATATATAGTCATTCTAATCTACAGAGAGATTTAAAGTCTAGCTTTCCCCCAAAAGTGTGGAATTCCGCTAATAAATTATACTTATTACCATGTAAGTAGATTGCAGTTCAGTATGAATTTAGAGGATAGGAGGATTTTATAGGAGGTTTAGTTTGTATCATTGTGATATGTCTTTCCTCTGCCCTATGACATATTCTCTCACTTTGGCATCAAAAATATTGTAGGAAACGCAATTCGTCTAAGACTTGCATTTACAGATATTATTTACATGCATGTGACATTTACACAGCTCTTTATACTAATGGCTATTTTAGGCTGCGAAATCTCCTCTGCCTTTCTTTTTCGAAAACTAAATACATAATCTTGGACATAAGTTATAGTGTGCAATTTTCGTGTTTTAAAATAAAAGTCCAAGTTTCCAAGTTTTCAACTGACTGACTACTTTGCAGCAATCATTACATAAACTTAAAAATATTTTTTCCCAAAAAGAATATTTTTTAAACCCCACAGGAGTAAAAAATCATAAAATTTTAACCCTAACTAACCCAACTTTTTTTAAAACTTTTTAACTTGTACAAAATAATGTCAAATATGCTTAAGAATGGGGAAGTACTTCTTTTACCTCGAGTATGAGTTTTTTCAGACGAATTATCCTGGCCCGCAATTTTTTCAATAATTTCCAAAATTGAGTACTGCTCTGTATCCTGTATGACCACTCTGTTGACCGTGTCGGTGTATTCTCTAGATACCACAGGCATTTGTGATGTCGTTTGCTTGTTCTGCTGACAATTGGAAAGCATGTCCCTACTAATAGAAGAACATGACATCGAGCTAAAATTAATTAATCGGAAGTCATTAAGCATCGACTAAAAATAGTTCCTGTTCAATATACAAAAATTAAAAGCATACTATACAACTAAATACGAAAAACTGCATAGTCAAAAAAAAAGCATTATAAACACGTTTCATGAAGTATCGGAACAATCACATATTGAATATCCTATTTTCGGAACTCGTTTAATAAAAATGATTTCTGAAACAACGAACCGCTTAGTTTCTACATGAGAAAATGCCAGTGGTGGCTGTCTAGAAGGTTTAGCCGGAGTTCTTACAACAATATTTGATGATATTGCTTGCCATTTCTGGTTTCCACTGTCATTTTGTGTATTTTTGGCTCGGTGATAGTAATTATATTGATTTTTTCCCTTCAAACCGTATAGGGCTCTTATACCCGATACCAATGAAGACATACTCCCTTGAGAAGGATCTGGAAAATTATTATTGGTATAATTTGAAGTTCCGTCTGAAATGCTTTGGAGTCCAGAAGCACAAAAATCGCCATTCCTTAAAAACCGTACCGTGGTCATACGCTTTTTCCTTTGTGCCAAACTACGAGCATATTCGATATCTTGCATAATCTTCACGTTTTCATGCAATTCTTTTGTATGATTGGGTTTCAAAACTTTCTGCTTAGTTTGAAACATTTTTTCAAAATTGATAGTTAACGCTGCTTTAAAATACAGCAGTGCAATATCTGCTGTTGGTTTCTTGTCTTAAATTTTGGCGCTGAATGAACAAAATAATAAACGACGATCAACTTTTAGTGAATTTTGTGGGTTAATTTTGCAGGTCTATTCTGGAAAAAGGTTCACACGGACACTGCTTAAAACTTACTAAAAACCCACTTCCATTTCCATCTTCATTACTTCAGAGAAAAATAAAACTTGTTTCAATGGCCAATGGTTTTGTTACATTTCTGTATTTCTCCTTTTGCTCCCTAGTTTCTGAAAAAGAATCGCCCCAAGCTAGCTTGGGGCGATTGTAATCCTGTGAAACAAAGGTGACTTGAAAATAAATGAAAACTACTAAATATTTCATTGTTAGTTATTTTCTTAGTGAGATATATACAGTGACTCATAAACGAATAGTCTATAGGTGCAACGTGTTTCAATGATTATTACAGCAATTACAAGGGTAAGAAATACACATAATATAGGAACATGAACAAAGAAAGAATACTCCTAAGTTTAATGCACTCATAAAAAAATCTTTTTTAGTGAGTTATTTTAAGAATTGACTAGTACTTTGAAGGGATGTTTGTTCTATGACTTTTACTAATACTAATGATATATTAGTCCTTTTAATGAAAACATAGTAGTGATTTCTCACGTATTATAAAGTCAAGGAGGGGAAGTAAAGTCTAATGTGCACTTGTGCACAGTGTCCTTATGATGTATACTTATACTTTTATTTATAGCTTCGATTAACATACCTAAAAGGGTAATTAGACGTACTTAAAAGGTAACTGTTGCCACTGTAAAAGATGTAAAAGCCACTGTTGCCACTTGAATTTATTTGCATATGCATTCAGATTCTTGGTTGCATTAAAAATTACGAAAGTGATCTGGGCTGTTATAAGAAATAGGAAATCAACACTTTTACGAATAACTATTATAAATTATATATTATATTATGTTCGTGACAGAAATTACATTTATTAATGGTATAAGTACTTTCCAAATTTAATTATAACCTCCACACAATATTTTACCACAGTAATTAAGTACCCCCTACGATTCACAACACAATACAATGTTTTAATATGAAATACTGAATCCTGTAGTTTATGATTATAATGGTTTTAGCCTTTCATGTCCGTGGTGAGGTTTGTGCAACATAATATCCAGGAGCGAGCAGTGATTAGTGATGTTCTTCAGCTAACATTTTACTTCAGTTAAAATATCACATTTAAGAAAAGTGATTTAGATTGTCATAATAAATAACCAGTTGGATAGCAGGTCTAAGAAATACGATCCGTGTCTTTAAATAAATTTATTAGTGATTTGTTTAGAAGCATATTACAATGAAGTATTTCTTTTGTTTGACTATATTCAGTTATTTTATATTATTTCAACCGGGGCTCCCTAATTCGATGAATGGATTTCGATGAAAATGAATAGAAAACGATGAATGACTGTAGCGCCATCTATATCTTAATGAATAACCTCCGAATTTCAATGAATAAGAATCGGAACCGATAATAGACAATAATGCGGCATGAATTCAAACCGTATCATTACATGATATATACAGTAAGATTAACTTGATTGGATCAGTAGAGGACTTCCATGGTTATGGAAATATTAGCAGTTCTTTCATAGTGGTCGTCAGCTAATTTGGCCGGAGACCATTTCTTATTTTTTGTTGCTCACTTACTAAACATGCAAAATTCGCTTTTAATTGAAGGGATGGAATGAAGAGGCATTACTTTCCGAAATTTTGTAAAATTCCCAATAAATAAGCATAGTTTGGAGGGGCCATCCACGAACTTTGTAGTATGAAATTATTTCTCGGTATTCCAAATAGAACTATTCTTACCAAAGTAGTTATAGTTTGTTTTCGCTATTATCCGAGCGAAAATTATTATAAGTACTTGTACTGACAATCGCAATCCTCCCATCAGGTGCTGACATGCCGAATGCAACAAAAATTGTTTTCCTTCAAGTAGAACCAAAAATTTAGTTTTTCGCTTCCTGCAAATATAAACACAAAAAAAGCCAACTTGGCGCTTCTTAAAGGTAGAAACACCGAAAAAGTTAGCATGGCGATGAAAAGGACCACTGACTAGGACAAATTGACCGAATAATAGGAACCACCCAAAAAGTAAGCTTATCACTTCCTTTAATGGGAACCAAAAAGTTGGCTCACCGCTTCCTAAAATGGAAGCACCCAAAAAGTTGGCTCACCGCTTCCTAAAATGGAAGCACCCAAAAAGGTAGCTCGCCGCTTCCTAAAATGGAAGCACCCCAAAAGGTAGCTCACCGCTTCCTAAAATGGAAGCACCCCAAAAGGTAGCTCACCGCTTCCTAAAATGGAAGCACCTCAAAAGGTAGCTCACCGCTTCCTAAAATGGAAGCACCCAAAATGGTAGCTCACCGCTTCCTAAAATAGAATCATACAAAAAGACAGCTCACCGCTTCCTAAAATGGAAGCACCTAAAAAGGCAGCTCACCGCTTCCTATAAGGGGAAACCCCCAAAAAGATAGCTCACCGCTTCCTATAATGGGATACACCCAAAAAGGCAGCTCACCACTTTCTATAATGGGAAACCCCCAAAAAGGTAGCTCACTGCTACCTATAATGGGATACACCCAGAAATGTAGCTCACTGCTTCCTATAATGGGAAACACCCAAAGCATAAGCTTACCGCCTCATAACGTGGGTAACACCAAAAACAGAAGCTTACAGCCTTATAAAGTGGGAAACACCAAAAAAGTTAGCTTACCGCTTCCAAAAATCAGTCGAAAGCAATATTTTAAACCAAGAAGCCTAAATGGGTCAAGTTTCCATTTGAAACTTGACTTTTATTATACTTTTTATAAGTAAAATAAAAATTCAGGCTTCTTGATTTTGTACCTAAAAACCTTATTTGACTACGTTATTCGACATAAAGTGGAAGCAGAGTAAAATATTTTTTGCTATATCTTCGACAATGACTAGAAGCTATTTATGGTTTTTGTACCCAAACCCTTCATATTGTATCTTCATATCTGATATCCTATTCCTTATAAATGAGTGAGTGTCAGAAAGGAGTGGTGTCAGAAAGTGGAACTGCCTAGTCCATTTTCAACACTGTTATAAACTAAACAGAGATGAGTTCACATACGAGGTTTTATCGAAATCGGTGTATGCCTTCAAGAGTTACTGTGTTACCGTCGTTAACGTGCATACATACACATACGGGCGCACAGAAAACGCGATTCCATAAGCAATAAATTCATCGTGACATATTCGGCTAACATGTCAAAATTGCTTCTTTTGAAAAGTTGTAAGGTTTCATTTATTAAAAAGATTTGCCAACTTTTGAAATGTTTGGCCGAGTTAAAGGTTTGTGGAACGCTATAATATGTGTAGTGAAGCAATTGGTAACTAAAAAAATACAAATTGAAGATTGTCGAAGTGAATTTGTGAGAAGTTTTGATAAAATTGTCAATGGTTGTGACCCCTAAATTTTGATACAAATTTGATAATTTTTATGGGACTTGATTTAAGGGACCTTAAAGTAATACTTCTTTTTCTTACCCCTTTAATTAGCAATAAACAGTCTCTTCCATTCATACCTACATAGATAGATACTTGTTGTAACTCTAAGGTAGTTATGCTTAATTTTCGTAGGCTGAAAAAATGATTTCCAACAGGCTTATCTCTTATTAAAGCAATTCTATACGATATCTATCCGATTTTAGAAAACTACATTTTGATATAAAGAAATCAAAATGGTTTCCCTAGGGGATAGGCAATTTGGAAGTCATATTTTCAGCCAAAGAAAATCAAGTGGAATTACCGTAGAGTTACATCAAGTATCTATACGAATGGAAGAGACTGTAACAACAAATCCATATTGATTTTCTGAAAATAAATATAATCTATTCAATCAAAAATGTTATTATAATTTAATTCAGAAAAATGGAAAAGAGTTTGAGAGTCACCATGGATATTATTTTTGGGTTGTCAATTAAAAGCGAATCTTACAGGTAAAAGAAACGAACGGCTAATAGTTCCATAATGGAAAATCCAACGGATCCAATCAAGATAATCTTACTGTATATATCATGTAATGATAGTGATAAGTTACGGTTTGAAATCTTGCCGCATTATTGTCTTTTATCGGTTCCGATTCTTATTCATTGAAATTCGGTGTTCAATCATCAATATATAGATGGCGCTACTGTCATTCATCGTTTTCCATTCATTTTCATCGAAATTCATTCATCGAATTAGGGAGCCCCTTTCAACCATACGATATAGAAGGGAAACCACAGTTTGTCGAACCATTAAATATGGGAATGAAAATGTCAATTAATTATGATACAGCGAATCTATTCATAAGACCAATAGCCGGCGTTATTTCGACAGCGATTGCACTAAGTCTTGCTGCAATTTTATTTTTCGGAGTCATAACTTCCCCTTTTGGCTACATGTTCGGAATTCCGTCACGGAAATACGTTCTCGGTGGTGACAGCAATTTATTTCCTCCTACAGAAGCAGCTTCCCCAAGAGCTATATTTTCAGGCAACTCATATTCAAAAATCACCGAAAATGTGGCAGTCACTGTCATGAGATTTCTTGACAGAATGCAAGAAGAATTCTATCTGGATTCTTGCATGTTTTATTACATGCCGAGTTCAAAGGATTTGAGTACAGAGGAACATAATGCCGGTTGTTGACAGTATGTCAAGCTCATGGCGCCTTACCTCATATGCCAGAATATATTATCAAAATGTATCACAGATTTAGGTAAGTTTGATAATTATTAATTATAAACTTTGCAACATACTAATTGCAGTAAACTACCTCTGCAAATATTTAAGTACATGTAATAATATACATAATAATGAAAATTGTTATTAGTCACAAATTGGCCGGGATTTCATCAAGATACAAAAAAGCTATCTTAATCGGCATTCGAGATGAATCTACCTGTCCAGATTATTTCGATAAATGTAAAGACAACAATGCATTTACGATCTCTCTTAAGATTTACTTGAATTTTCTTCCTGACAGTTGGAAACGCAGTTTCAAGAATACAAATAGAAGAAAAGGTGCCATGTATATGCCGAGTGATTCTAATATGGCGTCTCTCAGAGATGAACTTTAAAGATAATTGTGCACCATTTGTATTATCGTCTTGTAATAAATATGCCATACACGAAGGTAAAAATACTTGAAAATGTCAGCTGTCAAAATCAAAATAGTTTTAGTATTACATAACTTTATTCATTTTTAGCCTAAAATATTTGTTATTGATTTGACGAGCACTTGCATTTTTTTCACTTACATATGTCTAAGTCTTATTTAATTACCTGGATGTATAATTTTCATTAAAATATATAACTAAATAACCATTATTTTTAAATCTAAGAGGACACTTGAATTTTGTATTATGACATGATTCATCACATTCATTAACAGTATCAAAATAATGAGTTCTGTAATATTTTACAATCACTTTGATCAGCATCTACAAACGAGCACCTTAGCATCCGTTACATTAAATAAAGTATCTTCCCTTCCATACAAAACATGATAATATCGTGGAAAAACTTTCACTACTTTATGCAATGACATTTATAGATTTAACTGTCTTGGCATTACTCATTAATATCTATTTTTGTACAGCGAGTTTTTGTTTATTATCGTAATGAAGGGTGCAACTATTTAAATTAAAGACGTTTCCTTATTCCTTACAGTTAATTATCAATTTTAATTCAATGTTAATGCTGAATGAATATACTTACTTAATAGGAATCAATCATCCCACCACACTTCATAATTATAATTTGTACGTTTCACTTAAAAATATCAGGTTCTCTTTTTTACTGCTTAAAGGCTGTTTTGATGTTATTGACAACATCATGCACTACGCGTCGAAGAGTCTTCTCAAAAGTTCGCTGAACTACAATTAACTCTTCCGGCCATACTTCGGTCCACTCTGAATTCTCTTGAATAAGCTCTTCGACCAAGACCTCGTCCACTAGATCCCTTGGTCGGGAGCTCCACTTCGTCAGTCTTTTATTTCGCGCCGTCCCATATTCCACAGGATTTGCATTTGAGTCTGCAATCATGTGCAATGGAATATTTTCCTTCACGATTGCCAGCACAGCATCAGCAAGGTCTTCCTTGGACTTGGGTATACGCATTTTTTGAGCTTGAAGTGCCATTGGACCGGGACGGACTTTATCAATATAAGATTTTTGTCCGTTGTCAACCAAGAGAAGTTCTCCGATTGTCTTCCGAATAAAATCAACTAATAGGGAATCAAATGACTGGTTGGCAGTTTGCTGCAGGGATTGGAATCCCGTCACCGTTATTGTATCGTCGACTGAGTCACCTTGCTTTTTTCCAGTACTATCTGCAGTGTCTGCAGATAGTACAGGTAAAGTTCTAGTTTCACACCAATAGTACCATACATCATTCACCAGTTTAATAACAGTTTCTTTAATTTTATTCTCCCCTAATGAAATCACACAAGAACGTGAAGAGACAGAAAAGGAATCAGACGACGGCGGGGAGTACGGGGGTGGCGGTTTATCAGGAATATCACTGAGGCTTAAACTTGAACGATGGGTTACAGGAGGCACTTGAGCCTGCAAGGCTTCCAAAGCTCGAATCTAGAATTACGACAATCGGAATTAATTAAACAAAATATTCGTGGTTATCAAAAAAATGCACTTCAAGTCACCGAAATTCCAAACAACTCTTGCCGTAAAAACCCACACCAACAGGAAAGATCGCATGCCGAAACCATCTCTCATCGAAAGCAACCAAACATAAGTGAACATAATAATCGAAAATATTTAGAAGTTGGTTTTGGATGAGAAAGGTGTTATCGATTTTTAGGGTGACGTGCTGTGCTAGAAATACAATTGAAAGACATACCTCTTTTTCGACAAGATGCCGTGCTTCTTCAATTTCAGCCAAATTTAATTTTAAAGCCCCGTCATCTTTCCCATCTGAAACCATTTCATCTTCGAACCATTCCTCATCTTCCACTTCAATATCTATATGGGGAGATTTTACAGATATATCTTCACTTTCTTCTAATGCATTGGACGGTTTTACAAGCTCGGGGGATTTTGACAATTCTGGTTCTATTATTTCTTCTTTTTCTAATTTTTCCTCTTTAGTTGGCAACATACTTTCATATGTATTATCTACTGCATCTATGGTTGCCGTCAACTTATCTTCATCCCCAGCTTCGTCTGCTAAAGATTGAGCTTCAGATTTCAAAAGTTTGTCCTTGACATCAGAAGCGGTGTCGTCTTCAAACGAATCATCTCCCACTTCCATTTCAGTATCACTATGTGGAACTTCAGTCGACATATCTTCTACTTCCTGAATGTCAACCGATGGTTTAATTTCCAAGAACGTCGCTGGCAATTTTACTTTCGCAGTTTCATCGGATCTATGCAAATCATCCAAGGTCCCTGTTCTGTGCAATGATTCTTCGTTCGACTTTTCAGATTTCTCCTTCAAATTTCCTAACTCCTCATTTTCTTCTGTGGAAATATCGTCCTCAAAAGACTCTTCTTCCTCGTTTTCATTATCAGAAGGGTATTCTTTCGCATCACTGTTTCCTTCCTCAGAAATATTAGAAAATGTAGTGAGTTCAAGGGACTTTTCTTCTGCTGCTCCATCTGTGATAGTAATTGATGTAAATTCCTTCTTATCTAACTTAGCTACTCCGTCTGTCAATATGATCTCACTGCTTAGGTTACTAAACGAAGGTGCATCTTTTACATTGGCTTTCTTTTCGAACAGTTCAGTTTCCTTGCTTTCAATTTTGTTGTCATCAAGAGAATTTTCCGGAATCACATATTTCTCTTCATTAGTAGTATAGTGGGATTCAAAATTTTCGAGTGATTTATGTACGGCTGGATCAGATATTTCTGAACTTTTATTTTTAGGCGAATAATCTTTATCATTTAAGGTTTCGGACAGATTCTCTGATTTCTCCATGGATTTCCCAGAGGGAATAGAAAGAATTTGTTCTTTTAAACTTAATGTATCATCTTTAATTTCAGATAAGGTTTCATCTTCTAAATCTTCAACATTGGATTTCCCAGAGAGCAATCCATCCTTTAAAGGCAACGCATCGTCTTTTGCTTCAGATAAGATTTCAACTTTGAGTACATCTTTGGATTTTCCGGATAGAGATTCGTTATTTAAACTTAATGCTTCGTTGTCAAGTTCCGACAAAATTTGAACTTCGATTGAATCCTGTTTGGGTTTTCCAAAGAGAGATTCACGTTTTAAACTTAATGCCTCATCGTCATTTTCAGATAAGTTTTCAGATTCAAGTACACCTTTGGATTTTCCAGAGAGAAATTCATTTTTTAAACTTAATGCTTCGTCATCAAGCTCAGATAAAATATCAGATTCGATTGATTCTTTTATGGATTTTTCAGAGAAAACTTCAAGACCGAATGTTTCGGATTTTACTTTAGACTTGATTTCAGCTTCTACTAAATCTTTAGCTTTTCCAGAGAGAAATTCATCTTTCAGACTTAATGCTTCGCCTTCAACTTCAGATAAGTTTTCAGCTTTGATTGAATAATTTTCGGATTTCTCAGAGAGCACTTCCGAACTTAATGTTTCGTCGTCAACTTCTGATATTTCAGCCCCTATTAAACCTTTTTTGAATTTCTGAGAGAAAACTTTTAAACTTAATGTTTCGAATAATTTTTCATCTCCAATCTCACTAGCATTGTCATTATGTTCAATTTCTATAGATAATTCATCAGTTTTGTCTCTTGCAGAGTATTGCCTTTCATTTTCCAAATCAAGTTTTGCTTCTTTATCTTTGGATGCTTCATCGGTCTTTTGCTTTTCTAATTTGAATAGCTCATCTTTGCCAGAAAAGTTAACATTGCAAAATATTTCATCCTCTTGAACATCGATTTCGCTATGTGCAGTCTCTGAAGCTATATTATCCTCTTCCTGATTATAACTCGATGGTTTAAAAGATTCAAATGATTTTGATAACTCTGCAGCAGTTGGTTCATCTGTTTTAAGTAGTGATGTCAGGTCTTTTCCACTTGGTACATCTGTCAATTTTAATTCTTCGTCGTTCAAATTTTCGGACACAAACTGATCTGCATACTTTAGCTCTTTGTCTTCAGAAGCAATGTCTTCTTCGAATGATTCTTCAATCTCAATATCACTAGGTGGAACTTCAGATGAAAAGTCTTCCTCAATGAAACTAGATACCTTAGGCGATTCATATGATTTTGATAATTCCGCTTCGGTTGATATATGGGTCTTAGGCGATTCATGAGATTTTGATAATTCCGCTTCGGTTGATATATGGGTCTTAGGCGATTCATGAGATTTTGATAATTCCGCTTCGGTTGATATATGGGTTTTACTTTTTTTGTATTCTCTGCCCGTACCAGTTCCGCTTTCCGATTCTTCTGTCTGAGTTAATTCTGTTTTCACTGAAGTGCTTCCTCTTTCACCACTCTCACCTTCACCAGACTCGATTACGTCTTTCAAAGACACTGATTGCTCAAGTCTATCGTCATTGTAACTCTCTACATGTTTAATCACGGATTTTTCATTTTGTGAATTGGAAATTGGTTCACTTAAATTATCTGAAATATCTTCGTCAGTATGAATCCCCTGAAGCATTTTTTTCGCTTCTTGTAATTGCTTTTCTAACTGACCTTGGGCTTTGTTGACGCTTCTCATTTCACTTTTTCGGGCCGATTCAGGTCTATGATGGATTGATTGAACTTCTTGTACAGAAGGAGGTCGAGAGCTTTCACCCATGGAACTACTAGGAAATTGGATTTGTTTATCATGATATGTCACAGAAGCCCCTTTGGCGAGTTCTTTCAGTCTTAGTTTTTCTCGTTCTTTTTCCTTTTCTAGCTCTCTTTCTTTCAGTGCTCTTCGTTTTTCTATTTCCCTTCGTTTTTGTCTTTTCTCTTCGTCCCTTCGTCTTGCTTCATCCACAGCTGCATAAACCATTGAAGCTAGATTAATTGGTTGTTGTTGAGAATCGTGTAGATCTTTCTCAACAGACGATTTTTTCAGATCTGCCATAAACTTAGTTATCTCAGCAGTTGCATTTAAAGCTTCTTTTTGACAATTCATTAAAGCCAAGTTTACATCAGGGCTTTGAGGTGACGATCTTCTCTTAATTATTTCTTGTATTTCTCTCTCCATTTGTTCTTTCCTTGCCACTTCATTAATTTCTTGCTGACGCAGCTGTTCTTCCATTTCTTTTTCAAGTTTTGCTTTGGCTTCTAATGCGGCTTCCATTTCCAACAGACATTTTCTGTCCTTTTCCTGCTGCACTCTTTGCCTTTCTATACGCTGTTGATTTCTCTCATGAGTTTGTGTGCACAGATAGGCCTTTTCGAGAACCTGCATTCTTTCTACTTCGGCCTTGTAACACAATTCCAAAGCAGGAGTCGGTAGAGAGTGCATATTTATTGAAGATGTAGGAAAAATTGTCGTGCTCGATAATGCAGTTCCGTTGGTCTTTTGCTCTGAATTCGACTGAGAAACTGTGGGGGAGCCGTATGTATTTGAGAAATCTCTCGACGTATTACTAACTAAATCCAAATCAGTATCTACTGTTGTGGTTGAATCTTCATATTTGGTCGTCTTTCGAAGTGATTTTCGCTTTTTTGAGTCATGACTTCGACGTTTTTTATTGCCTTCTGTGGCTACATCTTTTTCGGGGACTTCGAGTGTTTCAAGACGTGAAGAAAGACTTTTACTATCCGATTGGTAGCCATTGGCATTAGTATTTGTTTGAGGTTCCGAATACGACTCAAAATCGCTGTCATATTTATATCTGGATTTTAATTTCGAACTAGACCAATTCGGAACGTAGTTCTCGCTAGCACTTTTCTTCGGGAGACTGTCTTTTAAAAATTCTTTTGTTTGAAGCTCCTGACTGAACGCTCTAACCTTTTCTTTTAGAACCTCAGCAATAGTTGGCGCCGGTGCATCGAATTTTTTGTATGCTTCCAAACGTGATTGAACAAAAGTGGAAAGCGGAGATTCTGAGGCAAAGTGTCTAGCTAAACTATGTTGTGTATTTCTGTATTGACTTCCGGAAAGGTCACCATTGATTCCATTGGTCACATGGGCACTAATATTTCCAAAACCTTCGCTTGAAAATCGAGAGGCAATTGGTGTTTTCGTAATACCTAGTTGCTGCTTTTGCTGTTGAATTTTTTCTATGACTTCTTTAGGAAATGGCTCGTCAAAGGGTTTCAGTCTTAGTGACGCAGGCATTAAATGCCTTGATATGGCAAGAGTTGATGATGGCGGTTCGGTATAAATAGGTTCCTTTATGGGAATGAAAGCGTGAACATTTGCAGGTATTCTTGCTGGAGACCCGAAACTTATTCGCCTTTGAATTGGCGACTCACATGCTTTTTCTGGAGTTCGGTAAAAGGACATTCTTCGACGACATCGTGCATCTTTTTTATGCCGCAAGTAAGGAATTATATTTGACTCACGCAAAATTTTCCGAGTCTGGTAACCACGATAAGCTGCCTGAATTTTGGCGGCAGCAAGATGTAATTGCCTTTGGGACATACGGTGACTGCCCGTTGTTCTTTGAATGAACACAGCGTCATCCGTAAATGACGACACAGTGGACGAATCTTTTGAGTGTGCATAGAGCTTTCCGTTATTTTCAAGACTAAATGTAGTCTCAACTGATTTGTCAGAAGTCTTCGGCCTTGTTGATGTTACACTTGATTTTTCAATGCCTCCACTCGGGCTTTTCTTCATATGATGCTTCAATACTTGCATACATTCTTTTTTCACAATGTCTTCGAACTCCTTTAATAAAATTGTAGCTTGTAAATCTTGTTCAGACGAGTACTTTCCCTTTCTAAGCTTGTTACTGCTCTCAAGGCTCCGGGTCCCAGATACCGGAGATTTCAATTGATAATCGGGAGTCGAGCCTTCTGAATGACGAGACTTCGGAATATTCGTTGTTTTTAAACTTTGAGGGGGCTGTATATCTGCATGTAAGGTTGATGGAGTTTTACATTTCATTCCTAACGATCTGGCGTTTATGGAGCGACATTTATCATTCAAATCTTGAAGCTGTTTCTTCTTCCTCTCCAATTCTTGTTGTCTCTCTTTATACTCCCGTGCTTCCTTAAGTCTTCGAATTTCCTTCTGTTTTTCCATGTAACTTTTAACTTCTACCGGATCATATGCCTTTTCCTTGTCTCTACTTTTGGCGTACCTATCGTCTTCATGCTTTTTATGGGGATCCAAATATTCCCAAAATTGAGATTTGAACAAAGGTTTTGGTTTTTCAGGCTCGGGCACATATCTCTTGGCATTCAATTCACCATTTTTCATTTCTGGCATTACTAAAAATTCTTCTAAAGTTTTATACGGGTATGTTTCTAAAGGCGAATTTTCCTTGGAAGACACTTTTGAACTACACCCGTTATTCATGGGTTCGACATGGCTTTTGGTAGTTGAGGGAGTAGTATTAGGTTTATTTGTCGAAGAAGCTAGTTTCACTTTTGCAGTTTTCTCTTTCGGAACAAACTGGGTTTTGGATTTTTCCGGTTTCTTGACACTGGTGCCTGATTCTAATTTTGAATGAGCCTTCATATTTTGATTTCGCGAGGCAGAGCCTAGGTGTGTCGTTAATGTGTCGTTCGCTGGAACAATCTTAATTTTATAATCCATAAAACTAATTAGCTCTATTCTTAAGAAATTCTAGTAATAAGCAAAAGGGTAAAACCTTACTTTGTCAAGCCGCTTCATTGTAATCCCTTTGGAGATCTGTACGGTCGAGCTGAGAGTACCCGATGTTGTATTATTAATTGCCAGACTGGTCTCTCCTTTCGAGATGGGCTTTGCTTTGGCAGTGTAGTTACTGGATTGAACTCTCTAAAAGTGTTAAGTACTAAAGATATTACTAATTATCTCAACGAGGGATTTGGGGCAATGGAAAAAATAGCATTTAGTAATGAAGAAATCAGCTTTGTTGCTTCTATATTACATTCTTAGAATATTACACACTTTGATATATAAAATTGACTTCGGCATTAAATTTTAGTAAGACTTACCTTCAATAAAGTAGTTTTGGTAGATTTGACTGTTTTGGACTCCAAACTACCGGTACCGTTGGCAACTGCGGGGAGAAAATAAACTATTATGAAATTACCATTCACTTTGCCAATTACTGTGAAATCGTTGTTTATAGCGACAAATTGTGCCAGATCGGTCGTTTCGTCTTGCCTCTGATTGACTCAGTCAATCAGAGGCCAGACGAAACGACCGATCTGGCACCATTTGTCGCTATGACTAGCGACTGGACAGTACCACTAATTTAAGTTCTAATAATGCTAACTTGAGTCTTGGGGTTGAATTTTAGTCTTGATAATAGGAGGACCAATGAACTTAGCCTTAGGAGCTTTGATGCAAGCAGCCATTCTTTTTTTGTTTGCATCATCATCCTGCTCTGGGGTCTTCGGAGAAATTTGAGCATTCGAAAGTAAATTATTAATGCTCCTCCCAACAAAATTTGAATTCTGTATTGGAAACCCATTTTCGGTATTTTCAGGCCGATTCATTTCTCAGGTTGACCATCAGAATCCATCAGTCAATTCAGTCTGATGCAAACAGCCAGCAAGGTAAATCTAGCAACTAAATTCTAAAAAATGATTATCTGTTATCAGGCAAATAATGTTACATTAATTGGAACGCTTACTACAGCTGTCGTATTTATAAAATGACAAATTAGACAGCAAATAAAAATAGACGGACGTACAGAGAGTATCTAATACTATTATTTATGCCTTCTAGTCTAACTGGAAAAAAGCAAGCGCAAATCCAGTAAAATTCCCCAATAATTTTCAAGCAATTTTTTTTGTACTGATCCCTTTGGCACTTGAATAAAATCCAAACAAACAAACAAACCCGGAACTCATACTCATGAGCAGGGCTCGGATATGTATTTATAAAAATATTTTTACTGTGTGATCGTACACATCGGACACTTCGGATCTAGGCGTTTCATACTTAATGAAGAACGTATGCGAATATTTTTAGTAAATATAAAAAATATTTTTCATTTTTAGAAAATATATTATTTAAGAACATATTTTTTATTTAAAAAAATATTTTGGTAAATATTTGGCCGATAAGAAAATATTTTTAAATATTTTGGTGTTTTCACAAAAATTTTGTCATTTTACGGCTAAAATTCGCAGTAAAATGCAAAAAATTTTCTAAAAACGTGCAATTATACTTTTAATTATGTCGGAAAAAATTTTTTGAAAAAAATATTATGGCATTGTTCTTGAGTGTGACTTTATGACATCTATTTTGGCAAAAACGCCGCTCTAAACGTTATAATAAAATTTTATCACACTTTTCAAGAAATTTAAAAGAACTTGAGACCTTAAAATAACTATTTTAATGGTTTTTTAAGAAAATATTTTGGAAAATATTTGGCGTTTTTAAGGAAATATATATTTAAATATTTTACGATTTTTCGAAAATACATATCCGAGCCCTGCTCATGAGTATTATTAGCGGCTGAACTTTAGGCAGCGATGAACAAAACTTCCCTAGCCTGCTGGTCCTATTCTCCTAACCTCCATTCCAAAGGTTGCCTCAAAAGGTTTCAGGAGGGCAAGGAGGTTAGAATTTATATTAATTTACGAACTATAACTGTAATTCTTTGTAACTGCTCTTTACGCGCATTTACCAACCTAACCTAATAAAAATATGTCTACAATGAGATTTCTTTATTTCTTTTTAGGTTAGGTTAGTAAATACGTGTTAGGCTAGGCATAAAATACTTTGTGGCCCCGGACAGCCTAAGGGGTATTTAAAAACCTAACCTAATGATAATTATTATAGAACTATAGCTATAATATTATATCCTAGCATCCTAACATCCCTACCCTCCTGAAACCTTGGGCCAAATGCATAAAAAAGAGAAATGCTTTCCCCCGGGGAAAAAGTGGTGTAACCCTTGGTGACCCATGTTATAAGTCCTATGTCAGCACCTTTTCCACCGAAGGGAAGGCGTTTCTCATTTTTTATGATACAGCCTCTGAGCCTCTGTCTCCGGAGCATCTCTGGATGATGGAGGTTAAGAGGATAGAGTTGGAAGTATAGAATGTTAGATTCGCCGCTGCCTAAATTCAGCCATTATTGGCTTAACGTCAGTAGCCTAAATTTTTAAAGCAGTTAAAGATGCCCTTACGATTCGGTTCAACACTTTTTCCGGTCAGAGTTTTGAGAGGGAGATTTACAATACATTGCATTCTCATAAGCAATGCTCACTGTCTTCAAACGTTAATAAAAGGTCAAAGAGTGGGTCAAAGAGTTTTATTTTTTTATTTCTGTACTAAACGAAATTTACCTTCACAAAGGAGAAATTTAGTTGTAAATTCTTGTGTTTGGGTCTAAAAACACTACAAACTAAAAACCCCGAAAATGTTCTGCCTGCTTGTTGTAGATGTGACACTGGAGAACATCGTAGGAATATTGAATTGGTTCTACAGCTACTCCTTGTTCTTCTATTAACATTTTTATAAAGCAACCTTTCATAATTTTCAACACTAGAGAATAGTTAGCCGGAAGAAGAGACTAGAGCTGAAAAATCCAATTTGACTTGTTAATATCCTTGTGGATACCTGGAACTGGAACCCGAAAAACTATAGTGGTAATGGTAAGGCTGAATACTATCCCAAATTCTTTGTAGATTTCGTTGAAATAGTGTGGGGAAAACTTCCGGTAACTTGCGGGTTATTGGATACAGTGAAAAATCGGTTAAGTTTTTCAAAAATTTTATTGCATATTTTTGTGTTTCACATTATTTGGAGTCGATTTAGAGGGGTTTATTTTTTTTATTTTTTGTGTGGGGAGGTGTACTTTTCTCCCCACCCAAAAAATTTTAATTTTCACCTGTCGCACCAGCTGAAGAACTTGGTAATATTTACCATCACCATCACACATGTTTATTGTGTAATGAAGAACCAACTTCATTGTGGTGTTTTTCACCGGGATTTGGATGTCGTCGAGTCTCTTTCGATGATGCGACCTGCGACCTGCTGTGACCTGGGTAAGGGTCTCATCTGACTTGAGGTAAGTTTTTTTACTTAAAAGTTGAACTAAAAATTTTTTGGGTGGGGAGGAAAGTACCCCACACAAAAAATGGAAAAACTTTTTCATTGTACAGGGTGTTATGAATCTTCTGTCGGGAGCTGTTCCAGAAGAACCGGAAGTAGCACAACAAAACTATTGATACCAATCGAAAGCCAATACAAAGTTACACTGAAGTTTCTAATTTGGTCAAAATCGGTTGAAGGTAAGTGAGTCAAATAATTCGGCGAAGAGTAGAAATACAGAAATGTGCCCGGTTTTCGGTGATTCGGATTTTTCCCGACCGAAAAAAAAATTTTTTGAAATAATATTTTCACAGCTGCATACCATGTTATATGAGTGATTTTTCCTGAAATTTTCATAATAATCGAACAAGGTTGAATTTTCAACTTTTCTGGAATTTCTTTAAAAATTCAAGAAAATTTCAGAAAAATTCCAGAAAAGTTTAAAATTCAACCTTGTCCGATTATCATGAAAATTTCAGGAAAAATCACTCATTGATTGCAGCTGTGAAAATATTATTTCGAAAAAAAAATTTTTCGGTCGGGAAAAATTTGAATCACAGAAAACCGGGCAAATTTCTGTACTTTTACTCTTCACCGAATAATTTGACCCACTTGCCTTCAACCGATTTTGACCAAATTGGAAACTTCAATGTAACTTTGTATTGGCCTTCGATTGGTATCAACAGTTTTGCTGTGCTACTTCCGGTTCTTCCGGAACAAAAAGATTCATAACACCCTGTACTACTTTTCCATAAATACATCGTCTAAATTCCAAATTTCGGCTATCTTCACTCAGGTCTTCGGTATAGCATAAAGTTAAATGCAGTTATTCAGTTGTGAATTTGATAAATAAATACTTGATGTGTTTTCTAAATACTGAGAAATGGGTTTTCCGACTCTTAAGACATTGAAGATTCAACGAGAAAACGTTTTGTACGGAAAAGGCAAAGTTATCAGAGGAAAGGACGACGCCCCACGTTTTAACTTTCTACTTCTACTCAATATCTAATCATCCTTGCATAAAAACGAATGAATGATGAAATAATGGAAAGTGCAAGTGCTTCCACGGCTAACGGCTAACTACAGGGATCCTGGAGCAATATTTTACAGTTGACAATATATTAAACAACATTATTGACTCATGAATACAGGTTTACAATGTTATACTTACTACTTACGACTTAGTAGGAACTTGTCTGCTATTTTTTGATAAACTTCATATTCTCCACGATGTGTTCCGTCAGTTGTCAGTAATTTGCTTTTCATCTGCTCTCTATGGTAAATAAAAGCACATGTAGTCATTAACTGGTTTACAATACTGAATGATAATTACAAGTAACATAGTTTACACTACAATAATTTTAAATGTAAATTACTATTTATCAAAAATTGATGACTTAAAATAACTATAAAATAAACTATAAAATAACACAACAACACAAGCGACCTTTTGATCTTGATTATTTAAGTAGAAAAATTGAAAACCGCAACTTCAACATAAAAGAACAATGATCTCGAATGTATTCCGACAATTACCATGATTGATTACAATGATTACACATAAATTGAATATGGATTTAACAAAATATGCATACAAATTATTAACAACACTGGCTGTGGGCTGTGATTCAGTAAACAAACAAACAGAAAATGCATTAAAATGGTCTGTATTGTGACTTGGGACATTCAAACTACACAATTTTCAATACCTTCATGCAGTTTCGGCCAACTTCCCTTGTGATTAAAAGTGTTGTACAGTTGGGCTCATCTGTATTATGTAATCTGCATAGTTAGGTAATTTTGACAAGGATAAATGTAGAAGAAAGCGGGAAATGACATTGGACGCGGACTGATTGATTGCAGTAAGTAACATATTATGAAACAGAGAACTGAGAACTCTGTTGAGTAGTGTTGTCCAAATTTGACAATTGAAAATAGTGTTTTACTGTGTGATTTGTTTTCATTTGACATTTGCCATTCAGTGATTCGCATCAATATAAATAAAACTAATTATGTCCCAGGAGCCATGCAGTTCTAAGCAGATGAAGTTGAAAGATCGCGATCGAGAAGATAAGCCTATGGAAGTAGATTTGGTGGAAATAGATACTCAAAGTGAAGACAAGCCCAAAGAATCAATCCAAAGAGAATCAAGTGCTCCATGGTAAAAAGAAAAGCAGTACTTTAAAGTGATTGTCAATCTGATTGATACCGAGTTCATGTACACATCCCATCCTTTTCATTTATATCACGTTCTTGGATTAAAATTTCTTATTTCCTTGTAGGATAGAGAAGTACCGACCGCGTACATTTGATGAAATAGTTGGCAACAAAGAAACTATCGCAAGGCTGTCAGTTTTTGCACAACATGGAAATATGCCGAATATTATTTTGGCCGTAAGTAAAATAGCATCTATAATCTATATCATACATCATCATACCAGTACTTTATCTAGATCGAAACTAACTTTGGGATCTATCTTGCTATTTCCATTTATCCAAAAAAGGGCCCCCCTGGTGTCGGAAAGACAACAACAGTTCTCTGTCTGGCTCGGATTCTACTGGGTGAACAATTTAGAGATGCTGTATTGGAATTAAATGCTTCCAACGACCGTGGAATAGATGTTGTTAGAAATAAAATAAAATTGTTTGCTCAACAAAAGATATCCCTTCCTTCTGGAAAACATAAAATCATTATTTTAGATGAAGCTGACAGGTAATAAAGGAGAACATTACTGTTAATTCTGTTAACTGCAAAATTTTCGAGATATTAAAACGGTAATATAAAATGCTTCAGTATGACGGATGGAGCTCAGCAAGCCCTAAGAAGAACCATGGAATTGTATTCTCAGACAACAAGGTTTGCATTGGCATGTAACAACAGCGAGAAAGTCATTTCTCCCATACAGTCCAGATGCGCTGTCGTCAGATTTGGCAAATTGGGCGAAGAGCAAATTTTGGCAAAACTTCTACATGTATGCTCCGCTGAGAATGTAAGATATTTGCTGCAGTTTTATTTTCAATTTAATAAGGGCTATTGTAATCATTATTAAAACTGGCAGATTACTTATACCGATGAAGGATTAGAAGCTATTGTTTTTACTGCTCAAGGTGATATGAGACAAGGACTTAACAATTTGCAAGCTACATATCACGGTTTTGGAACGATAACCTCAGAAAATGTTTTCAAAGTAAAATTCCACTTTTAATTGTAAATTGTATTGATAGAATTTTAGTATGATTAACAGCGCTTGAAGAATTATAAGTCGTCATTTGCTGTTGTCATTTGCTGGTGACACTATTTTCCAAATACTGAAGAAATTAATTTTGTATGCGTTATGCGTTTTTACTAGGTTTGTGATGAACCTTCCCCTTTACTTGTGCAAAGTATGCTTGATTTTTGCAAAAATGGAAATATTGAGGAGGCGTACAAAGTATTGAACCATTTATGGAAAATGGGATATTCTCCTGAAGACATCATATCCAACATCTTTCGTGTTTGCAAGAATTGTAATTACGCTGAATTTCTCAAACTGATGTTTATTAAGGTAATTGAGTTTTTATTTATCAACATTAACATACAAGAACGGATCGGTCTTCAAAGTTAATCGTGCTTTGAAATAATACCAACCATGAATTAAACATTGCAAACAACAGTTTTGAGTAGGACAATCATTTCACTTTCGAACTGCTAAATTTAAATAAAGTATATTGTATATGTACATCACCTTTTGGAGCTCCCTAATTTTTTGAATTTCTAGAAGATGGCTTACCTTCACGAAGACACGGACTTCGAATAACCCTGTTTTTTCATTTTTATTGAAATATGGTGTAGGTGTGGTATTTAGATAGTAGATGGAAGTAAACTAAAATTGTAAACGGTTATCCATTTCTCAATAAACCCATACCAAATGTTTAATTGCACTTAGCAATAATATATGCAGTTAAGTATGACATTACATACTGGCCCACTTTAGTGAATCCAGTCTCCCTTTGTTTAGAAAAGTTTTAGAATTTTTACATGTGAATTTTTTTTTAAATCGCATTTGTCAATAAAATAAAACCTTTCACTGCCATTTCAAAATTTGAATTTTCAAAGTGTCTGTATGATAACTACTGAATCTACGGGTTTGGAGACTGTTTTCTAAACCAAATCCCTTAACTTCTAAACCCGAATTTGTAAACCTATTTAGGAATATTGAAAACAGTTTGAATAATTGACATTTTTAATTACAGGAAATTGGCTTTGCACATATGAGGATTGCTGAAGGAATGGGTACTTTTATTCAAATGGCGGGATTAATTGCCAAACTATGTGAACTAAATAGCGAAAATATCGCTGGATGAAGTCGTATATTGTAGTTTTTCTGTTAAGCGTATCCGTGAACCTCAGGCGAAGAATTAATTTTGGGAAAAGACTATCAGAATTATCTAGCCTTACTAACATTCTCATTAAATAGTTTTGTGTGAAGGCCTAAATATGTTAGTTGTAATTACCACCTTACGTTTGACCCGTCTTAATTTCTCATCTTTTAAAATTAATGCAAAACTTTGTATACCATAGAAAATAAAGATTTTTATGCTAATATAAATCAAGGGAATAGAGTTGTTATTGCCATCATTGCAAAATGCATATGCTTTCATATTTTATGAAAATAAGGTCCCGGTCTGTTGTTGCGATTGCATATAGTAACCACCCCGCACGAAAATCACTCCACAAGTTGTATCACCCCGCAGTTTCCCACCCCAATGGAAATCACCCCGCACTCTTATCACCCCACTGGAAATCAACCTAAACAACAATCACCCCACATGAAAATCATCCGGGCACAAAATCACCCCAATACGAAAATTATCCCAAAGTGTTTATGTAATAGAGCACCCCGTGCATTTACCACCCCAGCACAAAAATTATTTCCACACCTGATTGAAAAAGGAAAAAGAAGGAAGGACGAAATTGGTCACCACTATTAATTACTACACTGCTTGTAATTGATGGTGATGTGCAGAGTGAGTTGCTTCATTTTCAAAATCTGACATAAAAGACAAGGATGGTTCTTATAGCAATATCTCACGACATCTGCCACCGTTTTACGCGTTGCAATTATAGATACATTTGCAATGTATTTTGGAAGCAATACCTTTGTATGTGTTGCTGTGATGCCTTCCGACAACACACAACACACACTTTAAGGTATTGCTTCTAAAATACATTGCAAATGTATGTATAATTGCAATGCGTAAAACGGTGGCAGATGTCCTCAGATACTCTTATAAGGTCCATTGAGTAAAGGTTCTAATCTTTGCAGCTCTTCCCACACTTTATCGTAAGATAATAAGGGTGATTCACTGTAGGCTCTATTCTCAATTATCATTAATATACTTTGGGATAATTTTTGTATTGGGGTGATTTTTGTGCCCGATGCCCGGATGATTTTCATGTGGGGTGATTGTTGTTTAGGGTGATTTCCACTGGGGTGGTACGCGTGCTGGGTGGGGGTTCATGTGTTACCGTTGTTGCATTTTCTAGGGTACTTGCTCTAGATATGTCGGAAATATCTATGCATCCAAGAAGCACCCAAGAAAATGAAAATCATGATAGTACATTGTGCACATTTGGTTTCCATATTGTACTTCAAATATTATATAGTGAAATCTTGATCGCTCCATATTGACAAATTACAGCAGAGCGTAAATTGAAGACAATCGCGGGAAGACAAGTCAACTCCATAGCGAAATAAAATGCTTGGTAACTACGGGTCACTCTAGTTAGTAACTGTGTCCATTGAATAGGTTGACCTCAAGGAGTCTAAACTGCTGGCATGGCGTTTCTTTGAGTTTACAAGGGGGGTCAAATTCAGATTTCCACGCAGTCGATTTTCATATAAGACAGCAGTTCGGAAATTGTTTGTTATTAGAAGAGACAATAGAGTTTAAAATAGTTACTCCTATTTCTCTCGACTCCGTTTAGTAAAAGAGTCTACCGGAGCTAAATTGGAACGAATGTCCTTGGACTGCAATTCTCAAAAGATTGTAAAATCACTATTGTTGATTTCTGCGAAATCATTGGTTATCTTTATATCGTTACTAAGTTACTATGAAAATTAGCCAATGATTTTTCAGAAATCAACGATCGTAATTTTACAATCTTTTGAGAATTCTAACCCTGATTTCCAATGATAGCACGTACTATTGAATTAAAAGTTGAGTTGGCTTGATGAAGAGAAGGTAAAATAATAGGGCTCTTGTCCGATTTAATAGTACCTGCTATCATTGGAAATCAGGGACATTATTTATGATGAGTATACAGGTGGTAAGGATTGGAACCTTTTTACACTGGGTCTGCAAAGTAGGCTACGGGACCGTAACGAGGCAGCCAAGAAACTCCTTGAATAGTCCTTTTCCCGTAGCCTATGTCCATAGATATAGATAAACTAACATCCCGGGCTGGAATTCTCAAAAAATTGTAAAATTACGATCGTTAAATTCTTCAAAATAATTGGCTAATTTTTATAGTAACTTAGTAACGATAAAAAACTAACCAGTGATTTTGCAGAAATCAACGATCGCAATTTTACGATTTTTTGAGAATTCCAGCCCCGTAGTCGTTTGTCAATGTCTGCAAAATCGTCCAGTAACCTATTATGAAGATTTTTGAACCTCCTTACACAGCCATTTAACCTTGGAGACCAACCTGGTCTCTACTAATGACAAATTATTATTTCCGAACTGCTGTCTTATATCAAAATCGACTACATGGAAATCTGAATTTGACCCCCCTTGTAAACCCAAAGAAACGCCATGCCAGCAGTTTAGACTCCTTGAGGTCAACCTATTCAATGGACACAGTTACTAACTAGAGTGCCCCGTAGTTACCAAAAATTTTATTTCACTATGGAGTTGACTTGTTTTCCAGCGATAGTCTTCAATTGAAATCGTCAGTGAGTGTACATATGAGACACGCGTAGCGTAAAAATGTAAAAGTAAGTGAAAAATTTGTTTTAATAGCAAAAGTAATGTAGAGTAATATATATTGGATGGAATTGTGTATCACTAGGTGTATTGAATTTGCGTATTTATAAGCATGAAGACATATTCGTAATACTGTTTTAATGCTTTCCCATTTCAAAGGCCCTTTTCAAGAGAAAAAACATGAGAACATTAATTGAACCTGCCGTCTACCATCAGTAAGCAATGGCAGTGGCACACAATACCTACTCATACCTCAGCAATCTGGGTTTATAATTTACCTCACAGCTGCTATTTCTCAGTGCAAACATAAAAAACATGGAAAAGAGAACGCAAAAATAATATGTGGGAAAATAATCTGGTATTTAACAGGAAAATTACATTAGAATTACATTACAACCTGAAAACAAGTGCAAGTTCCAGTCGTTATTCCCAGACTTACAATACAAGATGTTTCACGGCAATAGCAATTCAAATAAAACTCTTTGCACAACTATTTTGTGTTAGCATATTTTACGCATTAAATATTTTGTTTCGTAGCTTTCTTTGTAAGCTGTACAAACGTTGGTGGAATTAATGTGCAGTGGAAACTTGCTAGGACAGCTTTTCTTTATTACTCTTATAACTAATGGACTATGTTTTAATTTCCGTGAGCTCAATTTTTCTGTGTAGCCGAATACTCATTGGCTTAGAGCAGAATGGGCGCAGACTTTTACAAATTCTACTTTTAACAAAGTTTAACTGCATTGCTAAAAATTGAAAGCTAGATTCGTTTCTGCAAATCTTTGATTTACTTTGCGGGCCAGATTTAAGTGAACGCTCCTTGGGACTGAACGGCTTGTCATTAATACTATATAGTTTTACTACTGTAGAAATTGACTGTTATGCAATCAATGCTCAATCTTTTTAAATAGCCTCATTTGGTTAGAATACGTATTTGTTATGTGTATGTATTAGCATGCTGTAAGCATTAAACTTGAACTATAAAGGCAGTGTACTATATTTTATCTCTAGTTTTAGATTATTGTTGCATTGAAGTTTGTATTTATAGTCATTTGAGTTGTACTGAAGGAAAACTATTCCACATAGGGAAAGAACAAAGAAGGGATCGGTCAATCCAGCTGTGCGCTGTGCCTTGATGACCTCGACCATTGCTATCTATAATTCAACAATGACAATAAGAAGAAATAAATGATCATTCATGTATAATCACAGCGTTGTACGTACAGCCCTATACTATTCTTTCGTAACCAGTTAGTATTTAACAAGTCTTTTGTTAAGGCGGCGATAAGTGGCGGAGGAATACATTCGAATTGTAGCACATACAATGTATTTGCATAGATCCTAGATAAGACCAAGCCAGTTAATCATCCGCAAATTGCAATGGTATAGAAAAATTCTAAATTGTAATATCTACAACTTCAAGTGTTGAATTTTTGATTGACTGATTGTGCTTTGAGTAGAAAGTGAAAAAATAGCGGGGATCGAACTGGGCTATTTTACGTGACATAACACAGTTCAATCCCCGCTATTTTTTCACTTTTTACTCAAAGCACAATCAGTCAATCAAAAATTCAACACTTGAAGTTGTAGATATTACAATTTAGAATTTTTCTATACCATTGCAATTTGCGGATGATTAACTGGCTTGGTCTTATCTAGGATCTATGCAAATACATTGTATGTGCTACAATTCAAATGTATTCCTCCGCCACTTTTCGCCGCCTTAAGCTTATTGCTAGACTTCAAATATTATGTTCTCACCATTGTTCAGAATAAAATCTATTATCAGAATCACATTCACTCTCAGTCTCATCGTTTCATGTCGTACGTACGAGAAGTATGAAAAATGTCCGTAGTGGATCCAGGGAGACTCTATAATAGATTTCATGATGCTTAACTTTGAATTAGCATAGCGTAATTTAAAACTTAAACACAAGACACACAGACAAAATGGCTATTTTGAAATTTCTACCTTTGCAAAGCAAATGAAGGTAAAACATATGAACAAGTTTGGAATTACAATTCATTGAGAGCAAAAATATGGTGTTTTCAAGGAAGACTAGATTTTGTCATGCAGTCTAGTTACTAGTTTTAGGCCAATTATGTCAAAGATTCTCAATTTATAAAAAGTTCTTACCATATCGGTACATCAATTAAAACAATAATACCCAAATTTCGGGCGGCCTATGCCTATCAGCAATTTTACTTAATGCTTACCAACACTAAAACAGTAAAACAGTACAACAGTACATACTAAAGAAAAATCAACAAAAAACGAATCATGGTTTGTACTAGTACAAATTACTAAGTATCTAGTACAATCGATTAAGGGAATCTCATGTATTACCAAAACTATGTATAAATTACCTTAAAGAATTCGGAGCAGCATTGTAATTTTAATGCCGATTCAGCAGTCTAGTAAGTCTAGACAAAGACACCTCAGGAGGTTCCTGAAGAACTTTTTTTGAAGGAACCTCAGCAGGTTCCTGAAGAACTTTTTTTGAAGGAACCTCAGCAGGTTCCTGAAGAACTTTTTTTGAAGGAACCTCAGCAGGTTCCTGAAGAACTTTTTTTGAAGGAACCTCAGCAGGTTCCTGAGGACCTTTTTTGAAAAAACCTAAGCAGGTTCCTGAGGACTTTTATTTTGAAGGAACCTCTGCAGGCTCCTGAGGACATTTATTTTGAAGGAACCTCTGCAGGTTCCTGAGGACTTTTATTTTGAAGGAACCTCTGCAGGTTCCTGAGGACTTTTATTTTGAAGGAACCTCTGCAGGTTCCTGAGGACTTTTATTTTGAAGGAACCTCTGCAGGTTCCTGAGGACATTTATTTTGAAGGAACCTCTGCAGGTTCCTGAGGACATTTATTTTGAAGGAACCTCTGCAGGTTCCTGAGGACATTTATTTTGAAGGAACCTCTGCAGGTTCCTGAGGACATTTATTTTGAAGGAACCTCTGCAGGTTCCTGAGGAACCTTTTTTTGAAGGAACCTCTGCAGGTTCCTGAAGAACTTTTTTTGAAGGAACCTCAGCAGGTTTCTGAGGAACTGTTTTTTAAAGGAACCTCAGCAGGTTTCTGAGGAACTGTTTTTTGAAGGAACCTCAGCAGGTTTCTGAGGAACTGTTTTTTGAAGGAACCTCAGCAGGTTTCTGAGGAACTGTTTTTTGAAGGAACCTCAGTAGGTTCCTGAGGAACTGTTTTTTGAGGGAACCTCAGCATGTTCCTGAATAACTTTTTTTGAAGGAACCTCAGCATGTTCCTGAGGAACTTTTTTTGAAGGAACCTCAGCAGGTTCCTGAGGAACTGTTTTTTGAAGGAACCTCAGCAGGTTTCTGAGGAACTGTTTTTTGAAAGAACCTCAGCAGGTTCCTGAGGAACTGTTTTTTGAAGGAACCTTAGCAGGTTCCTGAGGAACTGTTTTCTGAAGGAACCTCAGCAGGTTTCTGAGGAACTGTTTTTTGAAGGAACCTCAGCAGGTTCCTGAGGAACTGTTTTTTGAAGGAACCTCCGCAGGTTCCTGAGGAACCTCAGCAGGTTCCTGAGGAACTGTTTTTTGAAGGAACCTCAGTAGGTTCCTGAGGAACTGTTTTTTGAGGGAACCTCAGCATGTTCCTGAATAACTTTTTTTGAAGGAACCTCAGCATGTTCCTGAGGAACTTTTTTTGAAGGAACCTCAGCAGGTTCCTGAGGAACTGTTTTTTGAAGGAACCTCAGCAGGTTTCTGAGGAACTGTTTTTTGAAAGAACCTCAGCAGGTTCCTGAGGAACTGTTTTTTGAAGGAACCTTAGCAGGTTCCTGAGGAACTGTTTTCTGAAGGAACCTCAGCAGGTTCGTGAGGAACTTCCTGAGGTTCCTAGGTACTTCAGGCGGTTCCTAGGAACTTCAGAAGGTTCCCCATGTGATGGATATGTGACAGGAGAACCTCACGAGGTTCCTCAAGAACCCGTAGAAGTTCCACCAAGGAACCTCCTGAGGTGCCTAGTTCTTTACTGTTGAGATATAATTCGTCTGGTCCGCACCAAATCCTACAATAATGCCAAATCCAAGAACTTCACACCGAGCCAGAAAGTGGGGCTGCAATAATGTTATTAGTGTTAAGTACCCATGTAAACCAAGATGACTGCTTAGAACCAATGGGGAGCATCTTCTTTTACATTTTTACAACTCCAAATTATTAAACGTGCAATTCCTTGTCTCAATGAAATCGCACACACGATTGTACATTATCTTTTAATTAGTAGTCTTATAGCTTACATGGTGTATGTGTTACAGGTATTAGACAAAGTCCAAAATTTTGTAAAATACCTAAGCACTTTGTAATTTTTTTTCAGTTTTTGAGCCAGAACTTTTTTTGAAATTATTTTTCAATAGTGTTGTGGGGTACTATTTGACGCAGAATTGCAAAGCAAATCGAATACAAATATCAATAAATAACATAATTTGTTATTTGTACGTTGAAACTCCAAAAATATGTTCAACCCGAAACAAAACCATATATATCACTAACATACTTCAATTTCCTCCATCAAAATTATAATATTTTGATTCCTTCTTTAATTCTGCGTCGAATGGTACCCCACAACATTATTGAAAAGTAATTTCAAAAAAGTTATGGCTCAAAAACGGAAAAAAAATTATAAAGTGCCTTGGCGTATTACAAAATTTCGGACGTTGCCTAATACCTGTAACGTATCAATATATGTGATTATATATTATTATCAGTGAACTGACATTGAATTGCCAATTATTCATGCAATACAGCTTCTTGCTTTCTTGAAACGTGTTGTATAAGTACAGATATAATCAAGATTAGAATACATCTACATCTAGGTACTTATCTACACACAGAAGTTATCATTTTCATTATTATCTTCTTGCCCTATCTTGCTCACTCAATCACAATCAGTACATTCTGCCTACACATTAACATTGCAAAATGCTTACCAAAAGAAAGGTCATCAAACGATTTCATGAGAACTCAAGACAGTTTTAAACACTGCCAATTGCAGCAAACCCCAGCCAAAAGAAAAACAGAGAGAGAGAGTTAACTTTATTTAACATGATACCTATTTGTAAACAATAATTTGATGAATATTTTGTCATTATTTGCAGGGACTTGTTATAATTGGTAAAGAAATACGTCTTATCTACCTACATTTCTCAATAGTTATGCATTTCACAGTTATTATGACAAGCTATCTCTGATGTTGATATGCTTATCCTTGACCTACCACCCAAACTCACAGGATGAAGCGTACTTACAAATCATACAAAGTTATTGCAGTTTCGCTACTTTTTGTACAAATACTCCATTGCAATATTTTATGCCATGTTACTAATGAAAAATTTTCTTTACCTGCTTTGCTTCCAGTGTTCGCCTTACGTATTTCGCACTGCGTTTTTCGCTGTGCGAAAAAGTGATAAAAGCGCGTAAAAAGATTGCTACGCAGTGAGAAAAATAGAAATTAACATGGAATTGGGGCAAAATGAAACTCAATTTTTAGCAGACGTTTCTATTTTTCGCATCTCGCAGTTTTTCGCGTTCTGCGATTTAACGGGTGTGAAATACGTGCGAAATGCGAAATAGGCGAACACTGTTTGCTTCATTCTACTGCTGCTTCATCTTCTTCATTCTACACTTCATTGATAATTATTAATAGCGAACATTAAGGAGGTGTTTAAGAGCTGTTGTTGCTCCCGCATGACAACGCTTGGTTACGTATTCCCCAACATGGGGAATTTTGGGGGGTTTGCTGGGCCATCGCCGCAGGGCCATGGGTCAACTCTTTTTACTCGATCTTTTTTTTAAAGTGTGCCTAAGATGCATGCGGATGGCGTGTGCTAGGTCTCCACACTGCTTTTGCAGTCCCTCTTGGTAAAAATTGCAGTCAAAGGGACAAAATTGAATAATTCTCTGCTACAGATTAAGCCGATCCCTCGGGTGCCTGCTAACCTGTAGCGGAGAATTGCAATTTTACGAGCTCGGAACTCCGCGTAGTAAAACTAGAGATGATAATACGTGGCGCGGAGTGGGAGTGAAGTAAAATTGTACATTTTAAAGCATTTGTGAGATTTTTTACCAAGAAGGAATGTAAAAGCAGTGTGGAGACCTAGCACACGCCATCAGCTCTTCAAAAATATCGAAATTTGAACATCCCCTTAAAGTCGGCATTCATAAAGAGTTTCGAGTTTCCTTAATGTGACTCGAAGGTCCCCAAGTTATGATATAGGAAAATTTAGACAAAATGGCCAAAATTTTAAATGCATGTCATTGATGTCATTTTCCAATTTCGGATTATATGGACGTTTACTAATGAAAATTTTGAACACAATGAACGATGCCAAATGAAATTTTGCTGCGTAAAATATAATCCTAACTTTAGCTTTGCAATCGTAAAAGGCAGGTCACAGCCGTAATACAGGTATTAGATTATCACATTGAACTGACAGTTTGACTGAATATTATACTGACAAAAATCTTTATTTTTTTATTATTACTCTTATAATAATGATTACTCTTATAATAATTAAGGGATAATGTTTATTTGTCTTCTGTTTCTGTATAGCCGAATGAGTCATCATCGCAAACAATGGCTTTACCTCTTCTGCAGCAGAAAGAGCGCAGACTTTTAAAAATTTTACTTTCAACAAAGTTCAACCGCATTGATAAGAAATTGAAAGCTAACTTCGTTCTTTGCGGGCTAGATTTAAGTGAACGCTTATTGGGGCTAATCGGTTTGAACAAAAAATGTATTGTATTGTATACCTATGCAATTCTTTGAGTTATGCTAGAAAATATTAACATGCAAATAATATTAATGTATGTGTCGTAGGCCCTGGGAGGACTCGGCCTAGGGGATTCGTAGCCCGGGCTATGCGGCGACGAACTCATAGGCCGGCCTACAGGGGTACGGTATGAAGGGCCATGGGAGGACGGATAATACGCATTAAGTTCCATGTGTACCGTACATTCATTAGCATAAGGAGTAGAATTTATTAGTCATATCCTTATTAATATTTGTAAAACATGTAAATCTTTTTAGCCATGGTCAAAGAACTTGAGATTTTATATTTCATATACCTTTAGGTAATTGTAGTGTTGTTTGTATATCTGTTGTATACGCTGCTTCTTTATCAATAAAGAATGAATAGGTAAAAAGATTTCCTAGTAATTTCTTATCGTAAGGAAACTATGTTGACATCAATAATATGATAAGAAGGTGGAGGACAAGGAAAACAGAAACGAAAGAAATCAGTTGAATTCCCTGACCGAACCAGAAGGGAGATCCCTGCATATTTTACCGACTATGTTGTGCGAAATGGGGATCAGTTTCCAACTGACTGCGTGTATGAGGAAATGAAGACAATACTCAAATTGCAAAAGGGAGAACAAATAGAAAATGTCAAAAGAAGCAGAAAAAAGCGTATACAAAGTAATTTTAAATTAGAAGTCAGAAATGGAGAAGAAGTTGTGGTGTGGTTAAGTACGCAAAAGAGGATTTTAAAACAAAGTGACTTTTTTGATATATTGAAGAGATTTCATGACGAATCAGGTACGTTGATGGTAAAAAGTGCACATTACATTAATTACTAATTAATATAATACTAAGAAGTACTAATTTTTATTTCAGGTCATTGTGGACGGGACATTACAACCTTAAGGCTCCGAGTCACCAAAATCGTCGCTTGGCAATTTCCCAAAATGACTATCTCTTTCCATGTTAAATTTTTTTCCATAAAATTTTGCACTTCTCTTAAACTATTCATCGTGCAATTATGGTATAATTTTAAAAAAATAACTGAAAAAACGAGGTATATGACAACAATAAGACCTTGAAGAATCACCCAGTAGTCTTTTAGATAAAAATTTATGAACAAAGTGACTGTAAAATACATAATGTTGATTAAGATTTCTCAAATATTACTGTTGAATATCATATAAACTTTATTGTTATTCCGAAGCACTTAATTGTACGGTCTTTTGGAGACCAATTTCATTATTTTTGGTTCAGCAGTTCTTGAGGAGTGCATAAAAACGTCTCTACCGATCCCTCAAAAGTTAAATGTGGAAGGCAGGGCTTAGTGACGTCAGCTGTATGAATATGTCAATGGCAACAGAAGTGTTGAAACCAACCTTTTGGTTATTCCAGTAATTTATGTAAATCCCAAAAACCAATATAAAAAGGTGTAAAGTTTAGTTTCTCATTATCCCTGATATATGCTTTACTCCGAAACGCTTTTTTTACTTATGAGTACATAATTTTTGATATAATAATGTATTGTTTCAATTGACAATATTGACATAAGCATACAGTATACAGGTAATCCGGTAATCGTATTCTAAGTCTAAGAGTTAAGTTAAAGACTTATCATGTCATGTCGTAACATTAACATGACATGATATGTCTTTAAACTTCAATGTCAATAAATGCAGTTGTAAGTAATCTAAAATATTTAAAAAAAATCAGACCGGCTCAAAAGAAGGGCTTGAATATAATCATATCTTGATTTTTTGAAATATTTTTGCCAATACCATGGAGATTACTTTGTCCAAAAATGCCCTTGACACCCACCGTTAACGTACTCATTATAGTTTTTGCTTCTTTGACCATGGCTAAAAAGATTTACATGTTTTACAAATATTAATACTCATATGACTAATAAATTCTACTCCTTATGCTAATGAATGTACTGTACACGTGGAACTTAATGAGTATTATCCGTCCTCCCATGGCCCTTCATACCGTACCCCTGTAGGCCGGCCTATGAGTTCGTCGCCGCATAGCCCGGGCTACGAATCCCCTAGGCCGAGTCCTCCCAGGGCCTACGACATATGTACCTTCCACACACTCCGCCTATACAAAGGGTGGCAATAGAACATGCGACCACCCTATTTTCTGCAATTACTCAAACGCGCTAATTTTTTGAAACCAGTTGATCAAATGTAGTTGAGTACTAACTATTTTTTAAATTGTGTACGAAATATTTTTTGCTAAAACTTTAAAATGCCCCCGAAGTACCCTCCTGTAGTAGCAGAGCTGGTGAAAGTGTTTTCCGAAGAAGGTTCTAGTGAAAGAGAGATTGTTGCGCGAGTAAAAACTGCTGGGTATGACATCAGTAAGACTTTAGTGCATAATATTATACATTGCAACGGAATTAGACGTCAAGCAAAAGCGTTGGGACATTCTACACCTCCGAAAGTGTACACTAAGAAAGTAAGGAATTCTGACTTTTTAAGAAAGCTCAACAATATGACAGACAAAGAAAACCCAAAAAGTGTAAGACAGATGGCAAAACAGTTGAAAACATCCCATACAACAGTTATGAAAGCAATACAAACTGATTTGGGGAAGATCATTCGAAAAAAATCAAAAAACCACGCCCTTCAACTTTCACATGTTCAAAACCGGAAGACAAATGCAAGAAAGCTGTACGAGGGTCATCTATCAGGTGAAAAGTGGGAGTATATGGTCACATTAGACGAAGCACTCTTCAGGGTGGACGACTGTAATGGGAAAAGGAAAATCTGTTACGTAAAAAAAGGAAATGACGTACCAGAAAGATGGGTATGCGAAACCAGAGAAAGCTATGGAAAGCAAATGATGGTAGTAGGAGCAATAAGTGGCAGAGGAGTTTTACCACTGATGAAAATACAAGGAAACGCGAAGATAAACTCCGAGGTATACCGGGACACCGTTTTGAAACCTTTAATGACCATTCATGTCCCAAACCTTTATTCTGGGGAAGAAAACAAAGTCTTCATTCACCACGACAAGGCGTCCAGTCACACTGCTAAGAAAACTCAGCAGTACGCTAAGGAACAACATGAAATCAATGGAATAACCCTCATTCCAAATCAAGAAATTCCTGTTAAATCACCGGATATATCACCCCTGGACTTTTTCGGTTTCGGCTGGCTTAAGCAGAGGGCATTCCAAAGAAAAGCTACAACTTTAGAAGGACTTTGGAAAGTATTGAACGATGAATGGAACAGCGTGGATGCTGCCATGGTCAGTAAAGTGTTTGAAAGTTGGAAAAAGAGGTGCAGGGCTGTAGCCAAGAATCAGGGCTATCATGTAGAGCGTACTAATCACAATAAAAAAATTTCTTTGTAACATTAAAATTTGATGAAAAACTGGTCCCATGTTCTCTTGCCACCCTTTGTAGCTCGTCTTAGCCAAATGTAAAAATTTTAGTGCTTGTAGACAAAAATATGAGTGCCTGTTTAGGTGCCGAAGTACGTCAAGACATGACATATTACGTCATGTTGCTGTCACACGACAACGCAGTCTTGCGACAACTAATCCGTCATAACATGTATATGTACCATACTTTCTCTATTGCAAGATTATTTAAAAAATGTAATAGTGCATTACACAAAACTTAAGAGCATATTGCTTAGATAGCTGCATTTATTTACGTCTCCTCATCTATCTCGTTGGCAGAGACTATACAAGTAGAGACTGATGGAAGTCTGTTGTGGGGTGAAGCGAGATTTTTCGGCACTCACTCCGATTAAGGTTCATGATTGGCGGTTAATTCAGAGGATTTAATTCCCTTCTCGACTTTTGATTGCCTGTTAATGTTGTAGGGCGCAGCCTATTTTCGTACAACGTGGCTTACAGTACACGTGCTTCGATAGTGTACTCTTCTTACTGCCATGGGCTATAAGATTTGCTTAGTTTGTGGTAAAAATAGTAACCAAAACCCAGACATCAATTTATATGGATTTCCAAAAACGCCGGAAAGGAAAACCCAGTGGATCAAAAATCTTAATTTAAACGTTAAAGCAGTAACCAAATATAGTCATGTGTGCAGTATTCATTTCCAAAGTGATCAAAAAAGCCGTAGTCGGTTAATTCGAAAAGCATTGCCATTTAATGTTCAAAAGTCTACAAATGATAGGTAAAATTGTATTACTACTGTTTACTATTTTAGGAAAGATTTGATGATAAAACTAAATTGATACATAAACATCTGAAACAGATCTTCGTGCTCTCATCAGTTCCAACTGTTGTGTAACAACAAGAATTGCATAACTGCAACTAATAATGGAATAGCTCAGGAAGGTACATCTGTTGCATATCCATTGTCTACATCAACAGTGAAAACTAAAGCAATACTGCCTAAGTCAATGACAAACAAAGAAAACATCTTTCCAATTCAAAGTAATTCACAATACAGGTAATAACAAAATATAATCAATCTACTGTTTAAAATACCAAACAGTCAAACAGTCAGTCAGTCATTTCATTGCCTTTTTGATTTACAGAGCATTATTGCAACTGGGGTTCAAATTACCTGCTGTATCAACAATTAGGATGTGGCTGACGGATTTCGAATTTCCGGTTGGAATTAATAACCAAGTTGTGCAACTAATAACACAAAAAATACAATCAATGAGCAGTGAAGAGAAAGAATGCGTCTTGGTTTGGGATGAAGTAGCTATTAAGGAATTGGTGGAATACGACCGTTACAAAGACTGCTTTACAGGAATATCCGATTTTGGAAATTGGAAAAGGTCACTAGAAACAGCCACTGAATGTCTGGTTTTTATGATCCAAGGGCTACAAAGTAATTGGATGTTGCCTTTTTCTTACTACTTTTCAAATTCTAATACGACAACAGAGAAATTGAAGGATATAGTAATGTCAAATATTAACAGCATTATTTTAACTGGTTTAAAATTACGATGCTGTGTTTGCGATATGAGCTTCACAAACCAGGGGCTATTCAGAGATTGGAATATAGATTCGAATAATCCATTTATTACTGCTTTATCCAACAAGATTTACATGTTGTTTGATATGCCCCACTTGATTAAGTTAATTAGGAATAATCTTTTAAAATATATATTTCAACTGGCTGATAAAAGTAAAAAGAATACACTAATAAAGTGGCTATACATTTCCCAATTTCGAAGGAAAGACAGAAACTGTAACTTAAGAATGGCTCCAAGGTTAACAGATGCACATTTCAACATTAAAGACTATTCAAAAATGAAAGTGAAATTGGCCACTCAGATATTTAGCCATTCTGTGTTTGCTGGCATGATGACGATGATTAAGACTAAGCGATTAAATGTATTAGCTAAGCCCACCGCTATATTTGTAAAAGATGTAGACACAATGTTCGACTTATGCAACATATCTGTTGATGTGGATGTTAAATCAGTTAAATCTGCAACTAAGATCCACAATAACAGCTATTTATTTGATAAATACATAAAGCTATTTAAGTCAATTTCCTTAAAAGGTTACAACAGTGGTAAGCCAGACTTTTTAATGGGGTTAGAAACAACTTTAACTGGAATTAAAATGTTGATTAGTGATTTAAAATGCAGCGGTTACAAAAAGGTTTACACTAGAAGAATGCAGCAAGATTGTGTTGAAAACTTCTTTTCTGTAATACGAATGAAAGGAGGTTGGTGCAGAAATCCAACTGCGCGACAATTTCGTCAAAATTTTAGATACCTATTTCGTAAAAACTTAACTAAATCTTCAACACATACTAATTGTGAAAGTATTAAGCAAAAGTCACTGATATCTTTGAAAGAGTTTCAGGTTATTGTGAAAAGTAATTGCATTGACAATGCTATTGCGAATGGAGTAGTCTCTCAATGTACTGAGATGACATGTCCAGCTGAATGTAACACAACTGCAGTAGAAGAAAATTGTAGATTAGCGTTTTTTGATAAATGTTGCGGTAAACAGGAAAGTGCAACAGTTATTAGAACCCATAATAACATGGTAGCAAAGTACGTGGGCAGCTATTGTGTCAAAAAGTCGTTTTCAAAATATGATTGTTCTACATGCAAAAATATGATGTCAACTGAAAAATTGGGATCTAAAGACGAAGTATTAATTATAGAGAAAGCTTATTCTTTAGGACTCCTAAATCCAATCGATGAATTTTCTTTTTCATCTGTAGTCAAGCCTGAACATGCAGACATTTTTTTCTTAATAGGTAACTCTTTTAAGAATGTTGTTAACAACACCTTACAGCTCGATGGCAGAAAGGTCATTCAATCTGTTTTAGAATATTATAGAAAAACAAAGTTAGTACACGAGTGGTTGGAAAATTCAATTTGTAAAGACCACAGAATGTATATGACATTGCTTTTTCTAAGAATATTAATGTACAGGCATGTTAAAGACAAAAATGATCAAGTGAGACAAGCAAAGTCATGGTCGCAAACTAGAAGACATTTAAGAAATCAGTAGTGTTTTAGTTCATACATTACACAATTGATTTATTAATGAGGCATATTTATGTAACATGTGCAAAAATAAATGTAAAGCTTACTTGCAATAAATCCAAATATAAAAATTAAGGATAATACATCTTATTTCTACGACGAATGTTATTTTTCGTGTTGGGGGAGTAGCAAAAGTCGTTTTTATCAACAAAAAAATCTGCCTTTTTAGACCTTTTCACTATTTCTGTAAACACTGGTTGATTGATGTGGATTTCTTTTTTCTTTAGCCATAAATCACGAGTTCTCCGCGCATCTATGATAGCCGAATGAACAGAACATTGGATTTCGTCGTCAAAATAATGTTTGCATAAATCCTTAAGGGAGAATGGTTCGATAATGTCTTTTCCAGACTTTGGATCTATCTTCTTCTCGTAAAAATATTTGGCTAAGTCATCCTTTAAAATATCTGGTTTTATTCCGATGCACTCCAAATCGCTGTCCATGTCATACCCGACTACAGTGTTCCCCGCAAAGCACAAGTCAGCAAAGAATTTGACCTAAAATTATTATTATAAATTTTAAAATAGCTTACGGAGTATTTTTTGTAACTTATTGCTGCACTGGAACTTACAATTTCAAATGGAAGGCCCATTTGTAACTTTGATTTGTCCAATCCAGTAATACTTGGGAAGTATTGGCACACTTCTTCAGCTGGCTTAATGAAACACCATAAAATGACATCTTTATGTTCATTGACGACTGCTAACACGCTTCCCATCAACTTGTGCTTCTTAGTTAATGTCCTGGCGGAAATCTTCTCCACGTCCACAAAAACAAAACCATTGTCAGGAACTAAATCTCCTCGGTAAATGAAAGGAACCTATTAAGGCAAATGTAAAGTTATTAATAACAAATAAGTATTTAGTTTATGACTAAAGTAGATATGTTGAATTTAAAAATAAACTTACATTCCACGCAGATCGACTTGACTCAGGAGAAAGAGACGGCCATGACAACACGATTCCTTTGGAGTCTACGCCATCATCTTTCTCCTGTTTTTTCTTGTAAGCCTCGGAATTCTTCGATCCTCTCTTTCGAATCCCGCAAACTATATAGACTTTTGAATCGCTGGAGGCCTTGTCGCTGAGAAAGCCGAGATCATAAAGTCTCGATAATCATTGTCGTTCAATTTTTCAACTGCCACCAATAGTTGTTCCTATAAACATCACAACTTTATCAAAATTAAGTGTCTAAAACATTTTATGACAAAGTAATACTACTAATTCGAAATTTCAATTTTGATTTTTAATATTACTTACCATTTTTGCGAGCTTTCGTAGCAAAGTTTTGGTCAACAGATGTAGCTTTCACTTCTAGGTCCAACAGCAACTCAAATTTTGGCTCTGCGCAAACTGCAGCTAAACCTTGATTCTCCTTGCACTTGCTCCTCCCTTATCCTTGCTTTATCTACACTCAAAATTTCATGAAGACTGGACTTTCTTTTGTTAGTATATACTCGTATATACTATTAATCCAAGATTTTTCTATGTCTCGTTGGTGGCATGCGAAAGGTACACCAAACGAGTTTAGTGACAGAGAATGCAGAAAATCACATAAAGCGTTTGCAGTCAATGTTTATGCATTAAAGGAGTTCTAGTTTTTTAATTTCCCCAATTTTAAAGGGACATTCATTGCTTTTTGCTGATGCTATGTTTCTATAAAACGTATTGATTTTGAAAACAGTTTTGCTTACTTCTGACATTTCTCTACAATTGAAAAATAGCGACAAATGTGAAATCTCAAATTACATGCACATGCAAAGATAATAATAGCAATAAAAAGAGTTTTGGCATTTGGTTGTTTCAAGCTTCAAATTGTTATCTAAGAGCAAGCTTCACATGTGTGTTGTATGTTTAACGATGAAATATTGCATCAAGGAAACTAAATGAAATTGTTTTTCAGCTAGCTTACAATAAGCTTGGCTTTTAATAAACCCTTGCAATCTAAACTTTTATTTTATTGACAGTAAAGAATTCTGTTCTGTACAAGATGATGTTTGAAATATTACTGATTACATCACAAATATTTTTTTGAAGTTTTAAACTTCAAAATACAAGGGGTATATATGAAGCCAAGTAAGAAGCATTAACTTCCCTTTCAGGTGTTCAATGTTTTTATGTGGAGAACTTTCAATGAATTGTACTTTACGGTTCAGTGTGATCACTCAGTAAATCTTAAAATCTTATTTTTTTATTGGATGACGATTTTGTTGAAACGCGTTTATGCAAAAATTACAAAGTTTAACCAGTAGTATTAAGTAATAAATGAAAGTCATTATTTCATCCTTTAACCAGCAAATGCTGCTCAAAATATCTCGTAGTAGTATAATTACATATAGTAATATTATTCGTAATATTCAAGCAAATGGGCAGGTTGTGTAACTACAGATATTTAAATCCACCTTCATTCATCATTGCCAGTCCTTCTATCAAATCTTTAAAATTGCTAATTGCAGAAAAGGATACGACGGCGACCTGCATCCGTTCCACCACTTGTTTTACTTATCAGGATTCCGGATGAAGCTTTTATCCAGAGTTTTCAACAGTATAAGTTGTACGCCAACTTTCCTAGTATAGAGATAGACCCACGTACTGACGAAGTATATAGTTAATAAGAATACCTACACATAAACACAATGTATGTATACCACTTATCTACAATTTGTATGTTTTAATGATATAGCTAAAACAATGCACAGAGGTTGACTTAATTGCATTTATAAGTGCAGTCTCTCAGGTGTAGCAATAGCTGTAGCAAAGACAGTTCAAGTTAACCTACTAGACATAACTTAGAGAATAAGCCTAAAGCAGGCTTACCAATTGCACTCTATTTTACAATTCTTTACCTACGTGATAGTAACTATTAGAAACATATGCTACGTACTTTACATTTACAAGCTACATTGTGTGCCTTTTATGTATTTTGAGAGTCGACAGCAGTTCTCTGAAGCGCCAGGGTTTTCGGTTTTTATGAAATATAGATTTTCAAACTTGGGATTTTAGTGAGGTAAGATTCAATAAGTAGGTGTTATAAGGTACCTATGTGGTTTTTATGTATTACTGTAATGTATACAGATCCAATTTTTTCAAACTAGGTCCACCATAATGTTATATGAAGTTTATTTCCTTTCGGTCTACTTTGTTTGGTCTCTTTTGGTCTGTCTGTCGTGATGTCCTTCAGCTCAGAACACTCAATTAACTTAGCTCGCCAAACACACATGAGAAAGCTGAATGGCTATGGCCTACAATATGCAAGAGTATAGGTAAAGCAATTGAGCTTTGGCAAGTCAGAGCAGAAAGGTAACGTTGGGCTACAGAAATATAACTTTACATCATGATCCCATCTCTAGTCTAGTATACATGTTATATATGTTTACCTTTACCGAGTGAGTGCAATATTAGTATATAAAGATAATACCAAGTAATTTTAGCTAAACAGCGCTGTGTACATTATGAGCCTTAAGTACTTAGCTAAACTCTGTGCATGTTACTTTTGCATTAACATTTGCTTTATAGGTAAACAATGAATGCATTATTCAAAGCACAATACCCCTGCTAATGATATTTATATTATACGCACTTACTAACCCCTGAATAAACTATAAAAGTTAAACAGACTGATGAGAAATACTCATGGTAAACAAATGCATGGCATAGTACGCAAATATTAAATGTAAGGGCAAATTCCACATAAATATTCGTTCCATAATATGCATCAAGCTACCGTGATATGCATTATAATATTTTTAACCAGGTCATAAATAAAAAGTACGTTTAGGTCAAAATCAAAACTAATTTGCAGAAATTCAGAATAAGGTGACATAGGGTCACTGAGAAAAAGATTCAGTCTGAATTTCAAATTATTGGGGTGGTCAATAAGGTTGACCCCTGGAGCCTAGCAACGAGCAACTTCTTCCAAGCCGAAGCCCGAATCAAATTAATCCGAGTACTGCTCATATTTTGGCCATTTACCATTACGAAAATCTGTTTTCCCTATAATTATTGCGCAATTTCACTTAATATTCTCAGTCAGTCCAAGCAAATGATAGGATAAGATAATCGCGATTTTTCACGATTAAATTTCACATGATAATCACAGGAATGATATAAATATTTTTCATTGTCATTGATTTATTCTTTTGTGCACGAAAATGACAGCAAGACCCCTGTTGCCTTGTCTCAGTTGGCTGAAAATATTGGTAAAATAGTCAATTTTATTGGTTCCTTGCCTTCGGGAGGCCATTTTATCTTTATTTTATAAATTTCCGACCCGCTAATTCTGAAAATGGGAGTCACAATCTCATAATTTTTCGTTGCCCAGTCATTACTACTATTACGATCCTAGAGAATTGCAGAAAATTCCAGAAAAGTTGAAATTCGACCTTATTCGATTATTATGAAAACTTCAGGAAAAATCGCTCTTATAACATGGATTGCCGGTGTGAAAACAGTTTTTCACAAAACTGTTTTTTCGGCCGTGAAAAATCCGAATCACCGAAAACTGGGCATATTTTTCTACTTTTTCTCTTTACAGAACTATTTGACCCACTTATCTTTAACCGATTTTAATGAAAACTTGGATTTCTATGTAACTTTGTACTGGCTTTCGATTGGTGTAAACAGTTTTGCTGTGCTACTTCACGTTCTTCTGGTATAGGGGGTACCTTAGTTTGTCAAATAATTCTGTAAAGAGAAAAAGTAGAAAAATATGCCCAGTTTTCGGTGATTCGGATTTTTCACGGCCGAAAAAACAGTTTTGTGAAAAACTGTTTTCACACCGGCAATCCATGTTATAAGAGCGATTTTTCCTGAAGTTTTCATAATAATCGAATAAGGTCGAATTTCAACTTTTCTGGAATTTTCTGCAATTCTCTAGGATCGTAATAGTAGTAATGACTGGGCAACGAAAAATTATGAGATTGTGACTCCCATTTTCAGAATTAGCGGGTCGGAAATTTATAAAATAAAGATAAAATGGCCTCCCGAAGGCAAGGAACCAATAAAATTGACTATTTTACCAATATTTTCAGCCAACTGAGACAAGGCAACAGGGGTCTTGCTGTCATTTTCGTGCACAAAAGAATAAATCAATGACAATGAAAAATATTTATATCATTCCTGTGATTATCATGTGAAATTTAATCGTGAAAAATCGCGATTATCTTATCCTATCATTTGCTTGGACTGACTGAGAATATTAAGTGAAATTGCGCAATAATTATAGGGAAAACAGATTTTCGTAATGGTAAATGGCCAAAATATGAGCAGTACTCGGATTAATTTGATTCGGGCTTCGGCTTGGAAGAAGTTGCTCGTTGCTAGGCTCCAGGGGTCAACCTTATTGACCACCCCAATATTGAGTTCGCTTGTTAAAACGTTTAAACTTGAGAATAAATTTGAAGAACTGACTAGACTGGATACTGGAACATGGAAGTTTTCTCGAAAAAAGTAAACGATTTATTTTGCTGTGGCACTTTTCCTTATACTCTTTGACATAATTGGAATATTTGATGAGTAATGCCACACTGTCATCTTTTGCAGATTTCATGGCTAATTTATTAGGTATTTCTATTTTAGATAATTTTTATCTCAAAATGTTTTAAACACTCGCACTCTGACCAAAAACAAATTATTTTCAAAATTTTCAAAAAATTCAAGTTACTGTGTAAAACGTGCTTTCAAGAAATTATGCTGATATTACTCAATGCCACTTTGCAATGCTACAATACTTTGGTAGACCTAGGGGTTTCCGACGACACTAGTACATCCTTAGTTGACTATTCACATAAAAGTACTACTTTTTACCTTTACCTTTGCATACGTAGAGAGCAGTGTGTAGTAGTTTAGTAAGCTCAAGACAAGGAGTGAGTAATATGACGTATTAGAATTAAACTAGTATAGGCATCTATTGTTATTCTACTTATGTACCTAATACCTACCTACATATTTACTGGGCTTATTATGTTGTTCTTATCTGCTATCTTCAATCGTAGTAATTGTGCACATGTAGACAGGTATAATATAAGTCTTTCCATTCTATTCTTTAGTATTCCTATCCTTCTCTACTTTTGTCTATTTTGTAGCGTATCCTTATTTTATTTCCACTATATATCTATATAAACAACATAATGTAGATGTGTCTACTGAATGATACATTTTAGGCGTGCTATTCACTGAGAATTCGCATTCATGATATGGTAACATTTAGAATGCCAAATGACTGCAAACAATTGCGGCAAGAAACAAGTCAACTTGGAATTTCACTCGCATTGTCGTCTGGTAGCTGGTCACACAATCACATCACGTTGCAGAAGCCTCCCTCAGTTCTACCGTTTGTTCATAGCATCAAATACACTGGATTGTGATTGTGAAATAGCGTGGACAGTCAGTTTACCAAGAAATTTATCAGTGTTAACTAACACGGCCATAATCGTAAGGTAAACAGATGAATTACATAACTGTAGTTATATTAAAACTAAAAGGAAATCTTCGGTTACGCATTTCTATTTCTACATTGTCTACTCATGAGCACAATTAATACATAAAAGATTTAGTGAACTTGAGAAATAATTTGACCTACTTAACAAAGTGAACTTATAGACCCAAAATTATTTTTAAGCACGGAATGTATCTTTGCACTTTTATTTCCACGAAATCCTATTTTTCAATTAAAATACCTCATAGGTATGCATTAAGAAGAGTGTGCTTCAATACGTCCGTAAGATTGAAAACACACTCCTAATTGCATGAATTTCTTTGTTATTGTTGAGTTTTCTACGAAAGAGGTAGTAGTTACAATTGAATTACTTCTAGTAAGTAGTGCCATTCATTAGGAGAAGAGTTATGCTTTTGAAATCCATGAAATGAAGATATCTACCCAAATTTTAATAATTTTGCGGTTGGAGTGTAGCTGTGTCGTCGTATCTAGTGCATTAAATTACAAGTTGCTTAACAAGATACTGCAATCTCACAATAACACTCCATTCATTATATGATTTTCATCAAATTAGTTATCATTCACAACTAATAGAAGTAAAGGTTTGCAAACTGTAATTTTTTGCTGTAATATTATTAATTTTTTGATGCTTGGATGCATCGCTGTTTTACTGATACTCAATCTTAGAAAAAATGTCTACAGCCCATCATACCACTTACTGCAATAAATGCGTTATCTTAACTTAACTACGTACGTTTTCTTATAAAGAATTCACTTGCCCTGATTGAGATTGCACTAAGCAAAAAGCCTAATTACTGAATGTTTACATGGAGAAGTAAACACAGATATAATTTTTTTATCGTCTCGCTATTAAATGTATACCTGAGTGTGTACTACTTATTTGCAGACATTATAAATAGTCTATACTTAGCACAGGTAATAATTTTATTGTTCTCACTAGTTGGCTTACTTATCGACAGCACAATGTAGGCAATATTTAAGCCTCATCCCGATGCAGACTAGTGTACAAGTACAAAGTTATAAGCCAATAGTACACTTAAATGTTCATTGAAAAGAAACCGATAAACATTTTTAACACCCACCATTTATCTTAAATAGAAAATGTAGCAGATTGTTGATACAAAATTTAGAGGTAGTATAAAACACAATAGTATTATTAAGAGGAGCGCAGCCCTCTTTATAATAATGAATGATCTGTCTGTCTGTCTGTCTGTCTGTCTGGATGTCTGTGCGTTCGCGGTAGCCAAAAGGTGGGCATGGGCATGGGCACAGTGACCCGCAATCAAACACTCACCGCTAATGAAACACTCACCGCTCACCACGCGACTCTTTGCTACATTTGTGTTAACGGATTTATTTACTTTTACACACACTGAAAGGCTTTGCAAAACTAATGTTCATTTTGATTGCTGTTAAAAGCGCATTTACTTTGAGATCAATTGGATTTTAATGTCGAAGTTATATCAAGAGATCTTCATTTCATGTGAATCCACTGACTCACTTTAGCCTTTTCACATCATCTGTTTAAAATCAAATAATTGAACCATTTATATTACAATCTAAACACGAATGCCATAAGGATATAATATTGCTGAAATTATCTTGATTTTATTCTCCAATTAATAACCGTTTTATATCAATAGTTTAAAAATCTTTGAACGCCAAATAAAAAATAAGAAGTAGTATCTAACTCTGAGCGTGCAAATACTAAACAGTACTCTACTCTTTGCAAAGAGTACTTTGGGACAAGTAAAACTGTAACGTATGTTCAAATAATAGACGTAAATGCACTGTACCTATAGCAAATGATATAAAAGTGAGCCGTAGGCTGGTATATTTACGAAATTCTTTTAGATAGGTACATAGTTAAGTTACATGCATTACATATTAGAGTCGACTCCCTCGACTTGAGGGATGTGATCTGTAAACTCAGAAAAGCAAGCCCGTCGGCTCCTTTACTCTGCTTACTTAACTCTAGCAAATGGCAAGGGAAGCCTAGAGCTATAAAATCTAAGGTTGCTAGTTGCTACGTTTAAGGTACCTTATGTGAGTGCAGTTTGGTTTGGCTCACTTCAGTTTCAAAGTTTCATTAAAGATTAGCCTGCCAGTTTGTACCTTCCCTTCCATTTGGATTTCGTTTGGCTACACTGCATTGCATTCTCTCTTTCTTGCAAGAGCAGCTGATCTCATAAAGATTAAATGATAATCTAAGGCAGTTTCAAACAAAAATTGTAATTCTGCTCGCTTTTCGTAGTGCGCTCTTCTGTAATGATATGATGTGAGTTCAGTTTTTCTAACTATCTCACCTTCTACCAAAACACAGTTCTGATTTTCTAAATCATTAGTATTATTGCACAGTGTAATGTGCAAATGTGTATTTACTGTGATTCATTAGTTGCTTTTTCTACACGTAAACAATACTACTATTACTACCACACTACGTATTACGAATGTGTAAAATCTGAATTTCATGTGTGCACAGTGTCTCAGTCGTACAACTTCTCATTTTCCAAGTCATGTAACGAAAATGGGTTAACTTAAAACTCAATCGACTAATAACAATAGTGCATTGCGGATAAGTCGGATCAATCTTTTTGGTAAGTCCTTTTGCACTTTTATTGCTGTAAAAATACCCTATCCTTTGCACGCGTAGATTGAGAATTCTGTTTTCTATCAGTTTTTAATTACCATAATACACGAATTTTTGGAATTGTATGCTCTGTTACTTTGCAGTTACGAAATCTCCTACTCTTATATATCTTATGGCCGCATTTTTGATTCAATGCCTCAAGAAGATTAATAAGAACTACTTAAGATTGAAAGCTTCATACAAAACTTGAAACTAGTTTGCGGAAAGTAATGTTCACATATTTTTAGAAAAAGCAAAAATCATGTTCTCATTCATTCAGGAATTGATAGAGCAAGATGAATAACTATGTATGTTTAAAATGTGTGCATAGTTGTACTACTTCAAAAAATTTACAAATCGTTCCAAAATCCGGAAATCACACTTAAAAACTACTAATGTCATAAAGAACTATCCTGCAAAATTGTCAGCTAATAATGGTAGGGAAAATGCAAACAAGGCAATTATGGCGATTGAGAAGATAATGTGATCTAGTACTATGTTGTTAAAGTACATAAGTCTATGCATCACACCAGTATAAATAATTATATATTAATGTTTCTTTCTTTATACATACTTTTATGTCGTCATTTGAAACTATTACCTGTGCGTATTTTGTGTTACTTGCAGAAAAAATATAACTTATAAACTTGCTTGCTGAGAAATAAATGTTGGAAATGAATAACTACAATAACTAGTTGCAGCAGGACGCGTTTAAGTATAGTGTTTGCTTATTGGATTTGATTTTTAACATTTGCCTTTTAAAAGTCATCGCTGTGCTATAATAATGTCGTCGTAAGTATGCATAAGACGACATTAATCTCCTATCTAGTGTTAAAGAGACTGTAAACTATCATTTACAATAATACTAGAATAGTATTAGGTGGCCTTAGTTCCCTCGTGTTATGTTCATTATGACAATTACTATATGTATGACCGGAATATCCCGTTAATTTAATGTAAGTCATTCTTAATACATAATACTTTTAGTTGCTCTACTCTATAAGCAAGCATTTAGATAATGTATGAAGTAGGAGACTATACGTAATAACTAATAAATGCTTATTCCACTTATTGCACTTGAAAATCATTTGTGCACAATGCAAGTAACTTATCTCTAGCTTAATAGGTAAGGTGTGGTTTGATGGAAACACTTAACATGTCTGCAAGTACACATAAGACAGGAGGTAAATAACGATGTTTTATATAATAAACTAGTTAATGTATGTCATAACAACTTTTACATTTAATAATAGAAAAAATGTGTTACTTTTTATCCATTAATATACTTTCTTGCTGTTTCGATACTTATTGTTGGTTGTTGTAGTTAAGTTAACACCATTGCTGACAAAGTCATATCAAAGAGTATCTGCATACGGCACCTCCTTTCCTCCGGGCAATTATGACTTTTGGTTTGGTTTTACTTGTTATAGTTTTTATGTGTAAGTGGAAGTGTGTCCCGTCTACTTTGGCTCTAAGCAGATAATTATCTAAGCCGGCTTACTTGGCTATTCTTCTAACGTGTACCTAATTGTAATTGGGTTAATTTAAATTTATAAAGTAGGCACATAATATTTATGTAATCATATCCTTTTAAATAGGACAGGAAGATAAAGTGCTTACAATTACATTTTACAATAACGTTAACAATGCAGTTGATAATTTAACACGCTAGTTATCTAGGTATGCAGGAAAGTTAGGTAGAATGCAGTGTAAGCAGAAGAATTTGACCTTTGCATTTTATAGCTATGAGAAAATTCTGAGAGGAGCGTGAGATATTTATTGAAAATATTTACAAAATTGTCAATAAGTATCGATAGTTAAAAGTAGCACTTTGATGAAGGTTTGTCCATCATGTGGTTTGTCTTTTCGTTATTATTAATAATTTTATACTTTTATATGGATACATTACTTTTATAGGACTATATTACTTTTATAGGGATTCTCTGAAATAAACACCAATTTTGTGAGATTTCTTCAGTGAATTTATCCATCCTATTAAGTATTAAAATAATTCAAGCAAAAGCTGTCTGTACTTATACATCACTAATTACTATAATTGAAGTACCATTTCTGATAACTTTCCTAATCACTAATCACATCACAAGTTTCAATCAGGTTCATCTCATTTACTTAACCCAAAAAGAGAACTCGCTTCTCAACACGTAAAGATATTCACACTTTCTCCATACAATTATCACGGTCTATAGATAGGCCGGATCAACGAAAATTTCATAAAAATTCCATTTAAAATTCAAATCAAACAATATTTCAACATTGTAGAGTTTGTTTTAGATGTCCAAAATGATTGAAAGGACGTTTTATCGTATTGAACTTTATTGTAGTAAGTTTGTAAATGCAAGTTCTCTTTTTGAATGCGCACTGTTTACATTAATGATACACGATAAAGCAAACGAGATGCCTATCAAATATTCTACTACTAAATTACATCCATGGATAGCTAAAGAAAAATAGCAACCTGGCAGATTATTCCTCTGGCTATCATTTTTCATCATTTGTCTTTTTCAAGTAAAAAACACGAATCTTTCACCACATCTAGAATAGCGATGACTCAATATCCGAAGGTAACAAAAAACTTCATACATGTTTCATTGACTTCTTACTTTTCGTGCACTGCATTTGGCATTGCTACATAGTCTTACTACGCTTGCAATCTCAGCCAGCATTACTATCATCCTGTTCACTACGACTCTTTTAGTTTTTCTGTAGTTGTACAAAACGACCACTCTAAAGCTACTCGAAGAACAAAAATTGTACACACCAAGACACCAATGTAAAATCTGATACCTGGAGTAACACAAGTCGATATTGCAATTCCAATCTGGCGATTATTATCTTGTCCGTATTGCTCGTACGTACGTACGTATAGCGTAAAAGTCCATACACAGTGACTGTTGAAAATTGCGGGTTTTATCTACCAATAATTTCCTATTTTATACTCTGTACTTTCCAGTATACAGTTCCACAAATGGAAGTGCAGACGGTATAAAGTAGAGTTGGGCTACTGCATAGAAAAACTTCCATCCATTTCCATTTATGTAAACTTTATCGGAGCTAGCTTAGTTAGCTCAAAATATTAAGTTTTGCAGGATTTGAAGCTGAATAAGGTTGTTATTACTTTTTTAAAGAAATCATTCCAATTTTAATAATAATGAAATAGAAATGTGGCCAGCGAAAGTAAAGTCTAGTGCACAAAAATCACAAAATAGTATACGTAGAATTAGCAATTAAGTTGTCACTTAAGTTTGATCGTAATAACCCATCTGCAATCGGCAATCACGCATGCATTATTTGCTTATGAATATTGTAGACAGGCAAGAGATATCTATTGCTTAAGATAACACTACCGTACGTGCCTTTAGCTAGGAACATAAACAGCATTAAATAGCAGAAAGTATATTTCAAGGTGAAGTTTTTTTTAAATATAGAAATCCTAACTGAAAGTGGAAAACGCAAAAACTGATTTAATGAACTGGCTTACAATGGGAAAATGACGGAAGATGATTGTCATTTGCTCTCTATTGCATATTTTTTTCAGTTTCCACAATGACCGCAAAATTCACAGCGAGTTTTTCGTTCATGCATGCAAGACTGACATCTGTAAGCTCCGTGCATGGATTAGGCTAGGTAGCCTGCAGAATTAAATGACAAATAGCAAAAATCGAGAAATCGAGACATACGTATTTATTTTTTACTGCAACCATAGGTGCTTTGAAGTTTCTATTTTGGTAGGCTACGTTTCAGCATTAATTAGCGTTTATTGCAAAAGGAAAAAAAAATTATTATTTATTCTTTAGCTTTAATCTTTTAAGGTTAGCACATTTCATACTAACTACATAGTTGCATTATTAATTACATTGATGTAAATAGATACATATGAAGAAGGTAGAAAAATCGGAGTGGAAAGACTGATATTCTGATATTCACACCCTTTGTTTACATATGGAATCATTTACAATTTGCATCATGATTAAGAAGGCACTTCTATAACACTCATGATTTAATTACTTTGCCAGGCTGTATTCAAAATTACAAATGTAATTCTGTTTTCCAATTCAGCTGAATTGGATATATAAAAATCAGAACCTTTCGAATTCATATCATAACTATCATATCCATATATAATTACTTTAGGGAGTAGATGTGTATAGAAATATAAGACCTAGCTTTAAGATGTGTAGTTTTTGTCCTTGTACATATATTATTTTGAAATGAGATTTCACTAACGAGAAACAGGAATAGGAAAATGCAGTAATTGTAACTTAATGTTCACCCTTACGCCTTGAATGAGAAAAATAGAAAATAACATTCTTTTCCATCTGTAGATTTACAGAAGATGGTCGTCCCATCCTCCTTAGATATTTGTAAGCAACATATAAATGTTTCTCTGTTTATTCCATGTGATTGGGATTGCTGGAGGCTGCTTGCATAGTTTAAGCAACTCTGTAGAAAAGCTGCAAGAAAGACGGCATATTATTATAATAAACTCCTAGGTACATACATGAAAGACGGACGGACCGTTGACCTTTCTTTTCCTTTGACTCACTTTTTAAGCTTGTGATTCACCTGGCATGGTCTCCTGGTCTCCTCTTCTCGTCTCCTGCTGCCTGACCAGCCATGGGCACAGTAGATATTACAGTAATACTTTGCACATGCAACTCATGAATTGAATTTGAATTGAATTAAATTTTATTCAAGTGCATAAGTATCAGAACAATAATAATAATCCTGTGATAACATATTTACGCACCGAAGGTGACTACCAGTTATAGTAACCTTACTCCAATAGACAAGCCGAGTTCGTAACCAGAGTTTCATGGCTAACTGCAATTTTCGTTGTTTTTCCTACATGTAATTTAATGTTTATTTACAATTCTACAAGTGCAGAGAAAACCTTTAAGCTTCATACCAGTATGTTACATCCATCTATTCAATTTTACGCTTTTTCATGTAAAAGGGGATTGCATTCTGGTGAAAAATAAATGCAAAGTCTACAAAGGTAATCTTAAAAGTAGATTTATGTTTCTGTGAATTTCTGGACTATTTTATAAATTATGACTGATCGTTTGCCGTATGCCAGGATTTCTTTAAGGATACAATTTAATGTGTCATTAGAATATTGTGAATTATCATTATTTTGGCTAATTTACTTTTTGTAAAAGTGGCCATTAGGTCGCAACGAAATTATTAATTGAAATGAATTTTATTTGTCATTAGAAGAATTTTGTCAATTTAGTACAAGTATGATGTATTAGTATAGCAAACAATAAAAATTAATTTTATTTGTCATTAGCACAATTTTGTCCTTCTAGTACAAGTACAAGTATATTTGTATAATAAGCAATAAAAATAAGTACTGAGGAAAAAGTACCTAGATATTTTTAAAATTCTAATTAATTAATTTTAATCAATTAAATTAATATTATTTAACTATTATTTCCTATAAATTAATGCTAAATAATACAAGTATTTTGTTCCTTCCTTATGATTATGAATATTAGAAAGCCAATGTTTTGTTGTGAGTTGTTTTGTTTCCAACTTAAATATTATAAAACTTTTTATTTTGTGCTTAGAAATACTTACGTTTAAAATTCTATAAATAAAATTTACTAGTATTATAAGCATCTTGTATGTTATTTATAGTATTGCCTTAGGTCTTTCCTAAAATTTAATATGTAATTTTTCTAAAAGCACTTTGCAAGTTCATGATACTTGCTTAGGTGGTAAATGCTTAACTTTACAATAATTAAAGTATAATGTGAAGAATTTGTTGTAGCAATTTGTACTTTGGTAACGAATTTGCATACAAGGTTTTGTATCTTCTATGGTTGACGGTCACTGATACATTATCAAATATTTTGCCAAGGAAGTAATAAGTACGCGGAACATTAGCAGATTGCGTATTACATGACAAGTCTATGGTCTATAGACCTACAATGTACTATCCAAAATGCGATAGATGTTAGTGCATGTATCATAAATTATGTAGTCTGCCTGTTCATTGGGTGAATTGGGAAATTGGCTGAAATCACCTTCATCTCTTTCTTTGCAACCTATTGATAGTCTCAATGTGATGGTCAAATCATCAATTACTTAAATGAACAAGCCAAGCAAAGTTACTTACTTGTTGGGTAGTATCTTACTTATTTACAATGTCATGTATTGAGCTGTTGAAACTTAATTTGGTCATATCCATACTTTGCACATTAGTTGTTGTATAAGTATACGTTAAGCACACATTACTTCTTATAAGTGAAGGGACTATGTTTATTTGTCTTCTGTGTCGCTCATATGCTCATTGGTTAGAGCACAAAGGGCGCAGTTGTTTAAAAATTCAACCACATTGATAAAAATTGAAATTTGCTAGATTCGTTTCTGCAAATCTTAGATTTGCTTTGAATGCTAGATTTTAGTGAACGCTCATTGGGAGTGACCGCCTTGTTAAGTAATATTTCAAGCATTACATTCATTGTCAAATACATAATGTTCCACAGTAATAATGCACAGAATAATTTATTTTTGCTAATTTGTGAACTTGATTTGCTATCCTTGTTAATTGGCTATTAATGTTGGGCTGATTTTTTAAATAAGTAATAATAATTAAAACCAGTTCAGATGCTTTTTTCAATTATTCAAAAACACGCTTTGCTGGATCTTTAAAAAACGTCAAAGAAAAATTTTCAAGAAGGAGATGAAATAAAATCGTTAAAGGATGATAATCCAAACCCCATCCCCTTACTATATTAGAAAACATTAAAACTTGTAACAAGCAAAACCTGGAGGATAGAATTGGAAACAATATATTATATTGAAATATTGAAAAGGTGTCGATTTGGGCAATGTGGCCAGTAGTTTTGTAAGGGTAGTTCAGGATGAGATTAGTGACGCACTCTTTCTTCAAATTCGCACGCTCACCAAGAGAAATTTACAAGTTCGAAATTTTTTCTAAAGCAAAATTCGCGTATCCTATTGCGCAACACAAACGCATTGATAATAAATAACAAAAGTGATGAATAATAAGGTATACGTAATTATCACTATTATTTATATCATAGGATGGGCAAATTTTTATGACGTTTATAACGTGTAAATACCATGGTTGAACCTGTTTTATGCTGAAAGTTTTAAAGTCCACTTTTGTCTAGACTCTGTGTTAATTGTTGTTATTCAAAAAGGGTCTTCTTCCGCAATAAAAAATCTGGTTCATAAGCTTTTTGTTAGTTGCTCTTATGGGTCATGGGTATTATGGAATCCAACGAATTGGCATTATTTTGCGTTGTGCGCACACCTAGTAATTCAAGTCTACAGTTCTACAGTTGAGGCATGAATTTTATCGCTTTTGCAGTACACACAACCTGATACAATATCTTGTACAAGTAAGATTAGCATCTACGAAAGAAATGTTTCTCCGTAATGTTACTCCTTCGGTCAGCAATTTGCATGACACTTTTATTAATTCCTTCAGCATTAGGCGACACAATAGACACATTCAGTGGAGGTAGCGTAGGATATTCAGTCCGGCAACCACAAATGAGTGCTTACTTTTTGCAAAAATGCTTTATAGATATAAAGGTCTCTATGACTGGTTTACAACATTCATGCAAGGTGATGTCACGTTCTCTGTAGTCAACTTTTCAAGTTTTGTGCGCAATTGACAACAAAGTATGCCCCACCGTCAGAATACAGAGAACTGTATGTACCACCTACACATTTCACTTTAATATGAGAAAACTACCATTTCAAATAAGATAAAGGACGCCTACACTCACATAGAGCAAAAGACACGTCTATGTTCGTGGTCCTGTATCTCAACTAAACTGACAATGAGTTCCAACTAACAGAATATCAATGCTATATTCTACAAGGAGAATACAAAAGTTAATGATTACATTTAATATCACTTATAGGTATAGGCAATGGGAATCTGTAACTCTGCTTCCATATATATGTACGTACTTTCTGCTTTATATTCAGTTCATTATCGAATAATGACATGTTCAATGTTGGTACCACGATTCACAGAATCACATTGACCTACGTATGTATAAGTACCCAGCATATTTTTTGATCCTTACGGACTGTTAATGAAAACTCCAAATTCTTTATGGAAATGAAGCAAATTCATGCGTTGTTAATGTACACAGAATAACCGCAACTACTTCGCGCTTGTTGGTATGTACAGGAAGATGATGTAGTTAGCCAATACTATGAGGTAATGCTACCCATGGTTAGACAAATATTATTGTCACAATCCTTCCTTGCTAGGGAAGCCAACGCTTGTTAGATAACGCAGGCAGCATTAGGTAGAGAAAAGAACAATGAGAGACGAAGTCTTCCGTTCTGAGGATAATATTGGGAATATGCTATATAAACTTACAATTGGTAAACTTGGTAAGCAGAAAAGACAAGGCTGCATTGCATTGGCTTATAAATTCTTCCTACTATCCGTTGTTGATGACGTTACATGTGGACACAATCACCAGCGAATGCCTTCTAGCAATTTCAACAATAATACTCAAACTCCATTTGTTAAATTCATGACAGTCAAGTAAAGGATACGAACAAAGGTATTCTTTTCAAAGCAAATGCATAGGAATTTATAATGCATTCGCACTGGGACGGTCGATGATAATTTGATTTACGTATGCTCAATTTTTCCGTGTAGCCGAATGCTCATTGGCTTAGAGCAGAATGGGCGCAAACTTTTAAAAAGTCTACTATTAACGAAGTTCAACTCGATTGATAAAAATTGAAAGCTAGATTCGTTTCGGCAAATCTTCGATTTGCTTTGCGGGCCAGATTTAAGTGAACGCTCCTTGGGGCTGATCGGCTTGTAATATATTATTTTTACCGCCTCTTGTGGTCCTTGTGTTATTAACACCTTAATGGTTACAGTTCTAATTTGCAACGATAGTTTGTCACCGTAAGTGAGTGTGTTTATTGTGTATAAAAACAAAGTCATTGATCTAGGAACAGTGATGGGCACATCACATCACGGTTTGATGTGATGTGTGATGTGGTCACGTTAGAGCACTTTTTCGAGCGAAATTTGATGATGTGATGTGATGTGCGATGTGAGATCACTTTGAAAAGCGGTGATGTGATGTGATGTGTGATGTGAGATCTTTTTGGGAAAGTGTGATGTGATGTGAGATCACTTTGGGAAAGAGTGATGTGATGTGATGTGTGATGTGAGATCACTTTAGAAAAGAGTGATGTGATGTTTGATGTGATGTGATGTGTGTCCACATCAAACATCACACATGTCGACACACATTGCAATGATTGCTATTTTGTTGTCAATATTTGTTGTCACTATTTGTTACACCCAATCTTGAAATGGTTTATATTAATTTAGCTGTCGCGAGGATAGTGTTCAGATTTTTGTCTGACAATAGCATATTTTTTTTGCTTATTGGGCATTCTGAAACGCCGGACACACAGATGACACAGAACAACACTCCTTGACCTCTACAAATACATTAGTGTAGAGAGGCAAGCGCAGTCAGAGCGATTAGAAAAACCATCAGAAAGTGATTATAATCGGGTTTATAATCACTATAGCATAGGAGTGTACTCTCTAAATGATTTTTTCCCGTATATCGTACATATTATATATATAAACATTGTTTTTTGCCGAGAACTCTGGTGTGATGTGTAATTTGATGTCACATCATCTTACATCACATCACGTCAACTTGTGATGTGATGTGTGATGTGAGATCACTTTGAAAAGCGGTGATGTGATGTGTGATGTGAGATCACTTTGAAAAGCGGTGATGTGATGTGTGATGTGAGATCACTTTGAAAAGCGGTGATGTGATGTGTGATGTGAGATCACTTTGAAAAGCGGTGATGTGATGTGTGATGTGAGATCACTTTGAAAAGCGGTGATGTGATGTGTGATGTGAGATCACTTTGAAAAGCGGTGATGTGATGTGTGATGTGAGATCACTTTGAAAAGCGGTGATGTGATGTGTGATGTGAGATCACTTTGAAAAGCGGTGATGTGATGTGTGATGTGAGATCACTTTGAAAAGCGGTGATGTGATGTGTGATGTGAGATCACTTTGAAAAGCGGTGATGTGATGTGTGATGTGAGATCACTTTGAAAAGCGGTGATGTGATGTGATGTGTGATGTGAGATCTTTTTGGGAAAGAGTGATGTGTTCTGATGTGTGATGTGAGATCACTTTGGGAAAGAGTGATGTGATGTGAGATCACTTTGGGAAAGAGTGATGTGATGTGATGTGTGATGTGAGATCATTTTGGGAAAGAGTGATGTGATGTGATGTGTGATGTGAGATCATTTTGGGAAAGAGTGATGTGATGTGATGTGTGATGTGTAAATCAAATGTAAATTGATGTGGACCACATCACAGTTTGATGTGATGTGCCCATCACTGTCTAGGAAGCATTTTTTGTCTCAATTTACTTACCTTGTTCTTTGACTATTCTTGGAGTGTTCCTTCTTTACAAAATGCTAGCACGTCTTTTAATTTTGATCGCTATGGTTTCCGAAATTTGGTTACTCATTTCCCTGTGTATTTTTACTTTTTTTGTTTCGCAGAATCTCGAAAACGGTTAGATCTTCATCAAATGTGAAATTTTTGAAAATTAGACGCCATTTAGGGCTATAACATAACGATAAGAAACAGCGATTTTCATACTAACTTATTGAGTCATAAATTATTTTTCTGAAGCACACATAAAATACTAAATACAATCAGAAATATCTTAGCAGAAAAGCCGAAAATAGAAAAGTCTTATCGTTACGTTATAGCCCTAAATGTTTTCTATTTTACAAAAATTTCAAATTTGATGAAGATCTAACCGTTTTCGAGATTCTTCGAAACGAAAAAAGTAAAAATTTACAGGGAAATGAGTAGCCAAATTTCGAAAACCATAGCGATCAAAATTATGTATACCATCCCTTAAGAGAACTGCTATGGTTACACGAGCCTTGAATCCTATAAGTACTACTTGAGTAATAATTTATTATTCATGATGTAGCAATAATAAATCAGGTTTACAGTTCTCACCAAGTTTGTATGCACTCTGCCTGGCAGGGCAGTCGTCATGGAAGCAGCAGGTGAGTGGTCAAAAGTGATTCATATGTTGGAAATTTGATTGGTCGATTTTTTAGCCCGACCGAGGGCTTATGGAACGGTCTTGTCTGTCTGTCTGTCTGTCTGTTAGGTCTCTAACTTGCGTAAATCTTAATCAAAAATTTGTTTACTCCCGGATTTGAACGAATTGGCCCAAGTCACAGGCTAAGTTCGTTGGCCAGGAAAATCGTTAGAAGGGTTTTCTCAAAATTCCTTAATTGTCATATGGCGGAGGAGATAGTCAATTCAACTTTTAGTCAAAATTTCAATCTCACCGCTTTTGATAACAAAGGAATTTGACATACCCAAAAAGACATTTCCATAAGGTCCAACCTTTCTGTGAATATTATATCGTTTCTGATTTACAATTAATAGAAATCAATAAATTATGTCAAAATTTGCGTGGAAAAAATGAGGACATTCCAAATCAAAAAGTGTTAGCGGGATATCATTAAAAAATTTAACCGGCTTCTCAAAATTTTAATGCTTGCTTCATACAATATCAAAATTTGTAACACAAAATTTGAAAATTTGCTTCTCGAAATTTGAGAATTTGCTTCTCAAAATTTCAAAATTTGGTTCTTAAAATTTAGAAATTTGCTTCTCAAAATTTGGTTCTTAAAATTTAGAAATTTGCTTCTCAAAATTTGGAAATTCGATTCTCAAAATTTGCAAAATGTAAAACTAAAGTAGACAATATGGAAATTCTCTAATGCTATTTCCACTGCAGGGGCAAAGTCCGCCAACGGGTTACGTAACGGAGGGCGGTCAATCACATTGGCACGACCGCAGGTCGTGCTAATGTGATTGCTGCCCGGAGTCGCAAACGGCTACCCAGTCCGAGAACGGGATGCAAACGGAGGTTAAGCAGTCTCATTAGTCCGACCGAAGGTCGGACTAATGATACTGCTTGGCCGGAGTTTTTTTATTTTTGAACTTAGCTTTTTTCGACAGGGGTGTATTTTATATTTCCACAATGTTATTGTCTACTCATTACCATGGAACGCGAAATATTCAAAATATATACTAAATGTACATATTCGAATGGAAGAACATCATGAACACATTGTGAAATTGATTCAAGAATTAAACATTTTATTCCTCTTTAAACCATTAACAAACAAGCGTGTAGTTAAATTCACCTGGACATATAACGAATGGGAAGGAATAAATCTAAACCGAGCAAACTAAACTTGGCAGACTGATCTAATATAACACACATCCATATTTATAAACCTAATTTAGTGATAGTGAGATTTTACAGTATCAGATTGCCTTACTAGGATGATAAACAAATAATTACTAAAAGCCTTTACCTAACTAATTTCTACGTTAAGTTAACTTACTGAAAATAAGCAATTACATTAAGCTCTTTTAATCGACTAAAATTTAATTCTTCCATGCAAATGAATGATATCCGCAGGAAAGAGAAAGTCTGCGGACTAATGAAAGTCGCAGGCGGCCAATATATATGCAAATGAAAGTCGCAGGCGGCTAATATATATGCAAATGAAAGTCGCAGGCGGCTAAAATATGTGCAAATGAAAGTCGCAGGCTGGCAATATTTGGGCAAATGAAAGTAGCAGGAAATGATTTAAATTAGCATGAATTTTGCCATGCATATATTTAATCAGAAATTGTCGTTGAATTTTCGGCAGCAGCAATAATTGTAGAAGCCTGGTAATAGTTGAATTAAAATATGAATACGAAAACAAAAATTAACTTTAAACTTGAGTGCAAAGAAAACAATCAAACAATCATTATAGTTGGTAAAGCCAAGTCACGGTTTGTCCTTCCACCTTTCTTATCTACTTCATGATATTACCATATTGATGACGCTTACAAGACCTGACTTACTGGAAAACAGTAAAGCTCACTATGTGCAATACACTGCCACATTACCCGACATTAGACTTACATGTCTGTATTATACTGTTATCATTAAACATTAACATTTTCTATACATATGCATTGTATAGAAAACCGTTATAACAAAAGGAATATAAAGACAGTTGATAGAATGGGAGAAAAATATTTCTTGCTAAACAATCGAACTAACTACATTGTTTTCAGTCTACAGTTGCACTTCATGCTAATTTAAATCATTTCCTGCTACTTTCATTTGCCCAAATATTGCCAGCCTGCGACTTTCATTTGCACATATTTTAGCCGCCTGCGACTTTCATTTGCATATATATTAGCCGCCTGCGACTTTCATTTGCATATATATTGGCCGCCTGCGACTTTCATTAGTCCGCAGACTTTCTCTTTCCTGCGGATGTCATTCATTTGCATGGAAGGATTAAATCACGGCCCTTTTAATCTATCCTTGAGCTGTGTCTTCATTTTGAAATTTGTCGTACCATGGTCGAAAGGGATTGTTTGGTCCGATGTTTGTTTAGAATCATAAAGCACCCAGTGAATTAACATAATGTATAATGTCAAAACAAATATGAAGATTGTAAATATAAATTTATTCAATGAATTTATATTTAAAGTGCTAAGCTTAGTAAAGCTATTTGACATTTAATATTTAATGAAGAAATTGTTTAGGCAAAGCATTTCCCTATTTGGTAATTCTGGTAATTATTTGTTTATCATCCTAGTAAGGCAATCAGATACTGTAAAATCTCACTATCACTAAATTAGGTTTATAAATATGGATGTGTGTTATATTAGATCAGTCTGCCAAGTTTAGTTTGCTCGGTTTAGATTTATTCCTTCCCATTCGTTATATGCCCAGGTGAATTTAACTACACGCTTGTTTGTTAATGGTTTAAAGAGGAATAAAATGTTTAATTCTAGAATCAATTTCACAATGTGTTCATGATGTTCTTCCATTCGAATACGTACATTTAGTATATATTTTGAATATTTCGCGTTCCATGGTAATGAGTAGACAATAACATTGTGGAAATATAAAATACACCCCTGTCGAAAACAGCTAAGTTCAAAAATAATAAGCCCTTGGTCGGGCTAAAAATCGACCAATCAAATTTCCAATATATGAATCACGCTTCCATGACGACTTCTGCCAGGCAGAGTGCATACAAACTTGGTGAGAACTGTACAGTTGCCCTCAACTGATCAGACCAAACACCGTACACTCGCTGCTATGGAAGCATTTTTTATTGGGTAGATTTTCGTAGTTTTCCTCTGGGGTTGATTTTATGATACTATTTGTCAAGTTTCTGAAATTTGCACGAACATCTTCCGATCTTCCTAATAGGAGAATTCCGAAATGAACTTCCGAAATAATAGGAGAACCATTACTATTAAATACCTACTTGAAAATCTCCCTTTCGTTTCTTTATATTTATAAGATGCTTGTGCAAATTTCAGAAACTTGACAAATAGTAACATAAAATCACCCCCAGAGGAAAACTAGTTTTAGCCCGACCGAGGGCTTATGGAACGGTCTTGTCTGTCTGTCTGTCTGTCTGTCTGTCTGTCTCTTAGGTCTCTAACTTTCGTAAATTTTAATCAAAAATTTTTTTACTCTGGATTTGAACGAATTGGCCCAAGTCACAGGCTAAGTTCGTTGGTCAGGAAAATCGTACTAACGGTTTTTTCAAAATTAGTTATTTCGCACTAGGCCGGGGAGATAGCCAATTCAACTTTTAGTCAAAATTTTAATTTTGCAGCTTTTAATAATAAACTAATTTGATATACCCATAAATGAATTTCCGTAAGGTCCTACCTTTCCGTGAATTTTATATCGTTTCTGTTTTACCTTTAATAGAAATAAATAAATTTTGCAAAAATTTGCTTCGAAAAAAGGAGGACATTTAAATTTAAAAATGCTTCCTTTGCTTTGTTAGCGGGAAGCATTAAAAGTTTTAACCCGCTTTCCAAAATTTGAAAATTTGTTTCATAAAATATCAAAATTTGTTACACAAAATTTCGAAATTCGCATCACAAAATGCTAATATTGGCTTTCCAAAATCTCAAGTTTTGCCTCCCAATATTTCATTAATTGCTTCAAGAAATTTCAATATATGCTTCTCATAATTTCAATATATACTTCTCATAATTTCAATATATACTTCTCATAATTTCAATATATGCTTCTCATAATTGCAATATATGCTTCTCATAATTTCAATATATGCTTCTCATAATTTCAATATATGCTTCTCATAATTTCAATATCTGCTACTCATAATTTCAATATATGCTACTCATAATTTCAATATATGCTACTCATAATTTCAATATATGCTACTCATAATTTCAATATATGCTACTCATAATTTCAATATATGCTACTCATAATTTCAATATATGCTACTCATAATTTCAATATATGCTACTCATAATTTCAATATATGCTACTCATAATTTCAATATATGCTACTCATAATTTCAATGATTGGTACTCATAATTTCAATGATATGCTACTCATAATTTCAATGATATGCTACTCATAATTTCAATATATGCTTCTCAAAATACTTTCTCGTTGGTCTTTTGTTGTTCTTCTCTTCTAAGCAATAAAAAAGTTCTAAAGCAGACTATATTACATTCTTCTAATTCTATTTCTACTAAAGGGTAACAAGTCCACTAATGGCTAATAACGGAGGGCAGTCACCCGCATTCGCACGACCGCAGGTCGTGCTAATGTGGTTGCTGTCCGGAGTAACTAACGGCTACCCAGTCCGCGAACGGGCGCAAACGGAGGAAAAGCAAGTCCCATTAGACCGACCGAAGGTCGGGCTAATGATACTGCTTGGCCGGAGTTTTTGACAAGTGCAAAGGAGCCTATGGGATATTGCCAAAATGACGAAAATCTACCCAATAAAAAATGCTTCCATAGCAGCAAGTGTACGGTGTTTGGTCTGATCAGTTGAGGGCAACCTGTACAGTTCACTAATTTCTTTACAGCTGCTGTCAGGTGATTGCAGATGAAATGAGTACAGAATGGCACTTAAGTAGATGATGACTTTAACCATCTCTATAGATGGTTAAATCCCTTGGTTAAATCTATAACCAAATATCATTATTAGCGAGCCAGAGGGCTCACTTATGGAGCCGTGTTGTCTGTCTTGTATGTCTGTTATGGCTGTCTGTTATGTATGTACGTACGTATGTATGTACGTGAACACGATAACTCTTGAAGGCATTGACCGATTTGGATAAAACCTCGGATTTGGACTCATCTCGACCTAGTTAGGAACCCTATTTAAAATGGGCGTGGTCACCCCACCCCTTTCGGAGATAACGCGCGCTCACTTTATAAGCAATAAGATATGAAAAGGGGGTTTTGGGTACTAAAATATTTTACACCGCTTCTAGTAGATTGTTATCGGGATAGTACAAATATTTTACACCGCTTCTAGTAGTTTGTTAGGTGGATAGTAAAAATATTTTACACCGCTTCTAGTAGTTTGTTAGCGGGATAGTAAAAAATATTTTACACCGCTTCCACTTTATAAGCAATGAGATACTCAAATGGGGTTTTTGGGTGTAAATATGGTTTTTGGGTGTGACCACTTTTGAGAAGCAGTATATTCATAATTTTGGATGCCTTTTATTATATGATGAAGTAAGCTAACTTTTTGGGTGTTTCCCACTTTATGAAGCGGTAAGCCAACTTTTTGGGTGTTTCCCACTTTATGAAGCGGTAAGCCAACTTTTTGGGTGTTTCCCACTTTATGAAGCGGTAAGCCAACTTTTTGGGTGTTTCCCACTTTATGAAGCGGTAAGCCAACTTTTTGGGTGTTTCCCACTTTATGAAGCGGTAAGCCAACTTTTTGGGTGTTTCCCACTTTATGAAGCGGTAAGCCAACTTTTTGGGTGTTTCCCACTTTATGAAGCGGTAAGCCAACTTTTTGGGTGTTTCCCACTTTATGAAGCGGTAAGCCAACTTTTTGGGTGTTTCCCACTTTATGAAGCGGTAAGCCAACTTTTTGGGTGTTTCCCACTTTATGAAGCGGTAAGCCAACTTTTTGGGTGTTTCCCACTTTATGAAGCGGTAAGCCAACTTTTTGGGTGTTTCCCACTTTATGAAGCGGTAAGCCAACTTTTTGGGTGTTTCCCACTTTATGAAGCGGTAAGCCAACTTTTTGGGTGTTTCCCACTTTATGAAGCGGTAAGCCAACTTTTTGGGTGTTTCCCACTTTATGAAGCGGTAAGCCAACTTTTTGGGTGTTTCCCACTTTATGAAGCGGTAAGCCAACTTTTTGGGTGTTTCCCACTTTATGAAGCGGTAAGCCAACTTTTTGGGTGTTTCCCACTTTATGAAGCGGTAAGCCAACTTTTTGGGTGTTTCCCACTTTATGAAGCGGTAAGCCAACTTTTTGGGTGTTTCCCACTTTATGAAGCGGTAAGCCAACTTTTTGGGTGTTTCCCACTTTATGAAGCGGTAAGCCAACTTTTTGGGTGTTTCCCACTTTATGAAGCGGTAAGCCAACTTTTTGGGTGTTTCCCACTTTATGAAGCGGTAAGCCAACTTTTTGGGTGTTTCCCACTTTATGAAGCGGTAAGCCAACTTTTTGGGAGTTTCCCACTTTAGTAAGCGGTAAGCCAACTTTTTGGGTGTTTCCCACTTTAGTAAGCGGTAAGCCAACTTTTTGGGTGTTTCCCACTTTATGAAGCGGTAAGCTTACTTTTTGGGTGTTTCCCACTTTATGAAGCGGTAAGCTAACTTTTTGGGTGTTTCCCACTTTATGAAGCGGTAAGCTAACTTTTTGGGTGTTTCCCACTTTATGAAGCGGTAAGCTAACTTTTTGGGTGTTTCCCACTTTATGAAGCGGTAAGCTAACTTTTTGGGTGTTTCCCACTTTATGAAGCGGTAAGCTAACTTTTTGGGTGTTTCCCACTTTATGAAGCGGTAAGCTAACTTTTTGGGTGTTTCCCACTTTATGAAGCGGTAAGCTAACTTTTTGGGTGTTTCTACTTGTGGGAAGAGCCAAATTAATTTTTGTTGCTTCTACTTATAGCTTCCAGTTACCATGGCAAAATTTAATACATTTCAATTTTTTAAAAAAATTTGATCCATTTTGTGTTGCCATGGCAAAATTTAATAATTTCGAGTTTCCATGAAGAATTATGTTTTCCATTGCTCTGAGAAGAGTATTAATTTAAGATTATATATATTATATAATGAAACAAACAATTTTATCCTCTGGCTCGCTTTATGTTACGGCTTGGCGATGTTTTTATTTGAAAAATGCATGTATTTGAATGAACCAAATGAGCCATTAGTAGTGGTTCAAACGCTATCTAATTAGGGACAGAATTCTTTAATTTCTTTATTTGTGATAAACCCAAGATATACCTAACTTTTTCTGAGGCATATTGTACATGCAGATGGCAAACAAATGCAGTAAATTAGAATCATTATCTTAGGATCAAACCCATCGACGTTCTTGCATTCAGTATGTAGAGATAGTATGTATGTAAACTTGACAGTTTTAATAGCAAAATCACAGAAAATTCCTCCTCTGAGTACGTACAAGATCCTTTTCCCAACGTTTGGAGAAATCTCCAACGAATGCGAATTACTTATCTTCCCCTTTATCTTTCAATTGAAAATGTTTAAATGTATTTCCTTATGTACTCAATGGTACTTAAATACTACTTACACAAGGAAAGTGCACCTTGGTTGTGACTTGGGAGTTTTATTTAATTACATTACGTATTTCTGAATTTCAGATACAGTACAATACAAAACGGTACCACTACAGCCTACGAGCCTACATCTCAGGTGATGAAGACGCAGAATAGAAAGATGTGGGTATAATGGTATAATGCGAAATGAATTCACATGCAGTCACCATAGAATAACAGAGTAAAAGGAAAGGCTGCACTAAAGCATGTAGTGTTGTTGACATAGAAGAAAAGCAAGGAAGATTAAGTTTTTATGTTGTGCTTCTGATCTCATCAATTCGCCAACCACAAAACACAAACAATTACTTTGAAGTTGAAGGCGACATGAAATTCATTCAACTCTCTTATTCAACTCCCTCCTCGTTTCATTTTATTTTCTAAGCCTTCTGTTCTGATCTGATGTTGTAGTCAAATGTAAGTTGACATTATGTGAGTGAACTGTAAAACTGCCATAAAATACATTATGGGCAGTGCCACACAGTAGAGACAGTGCAGAGGAGGTACCAATACACAAACACCGTGTACTCTGTATGCTACCTGACATCGTTATCACCCAATTTAATCTTGTGATTCTCAAAGTACAGTTCAATGTAAGTCCAATGAGAAACGATTCCGTGTCTGCTCTTTCACCGAAGAAGCCTCCGACAGGAAATGCAGATCGCATTCATTTTAAGTCACAAGGAAAATCGTCTTCGTTTTGAAAACGAAACGTTGACGGTGTAATCAAATGTCCTCATTCACCTCAACTAAAAGTATGAATCATCGACGAGCTACCTGTGAACATTTCCAAGCCCCGTTTCCAACACCCGATAGGGAACTTTTAGTCATTCTCTACCTGTACCCTCCAGGATAAAGAAACTACACATCTTAACATTTCAAATCTATTCGTGTACAATTCAGTACAGATATTTTACACAAGTAAGCTTTTTCCAAAATGATTATCGGTATATTCCACAACTAGTAAATATTACTTTTGTAACTAAATGTGCACTACTTTTATTAATATTTTAACTAATTCTTAACAATTTTTTCTTAGAATGCATTCTGACGTTTTCGGGATGGCTTCCAATACAACAAGTTGCATTTTAAGAAAGTGTATTCTTCTTAAACTTGGTATATTATTTTTACCTATGCTATTCTTTATTACAACGACAACAGTAAAGAGCACCAACGCAATAAAAGCAGCTACCGGAGGTAATATTTACAATTTTATTTGTTTACAAATGCTAATTATTATGTACTTTTTAGCTTGACTGTGAAGTTGTCGTTTCTATCATTTACTTAATTAGTAGTAAAGCTAGTCTTTTTTATTTACAAGGTAATATTTAAGTAAAGCCATTTAAATCATTTAGTTATTTTTGTGTAAAAATACCTGATTACCCTTCATATGTTTTACCCAATTGTTTCTAATTTTTAACAATGGAAAAACTATTTTTGATACAATCTAAGTGTTGTTTTGAGTTAAATTGTAGCAATGTACCTTACTTACTACTAATTGTAAATTGTGAATAATAATATCATTTCAGTACGCAAAAACGCAAGCTGACAAGTACACTAATTAGCAATGGAATAGGAGTTGAGATAGTTGTCCATTGAGACCTCCCGTCGTGCCAACTTTTTATATGCTTGTAACTTTAATTGCAGGTTCAAAACCTTCTGTTCAACATTACGAGCCAGTATTCTATGATCCTTCACATCTGTTATCTCAGCACAAAAGGGCAAAACGGGAAATTCGTTCTCACAATTTTCATAAAAGTTTTTATCGCGATGATTCCCTTTCCTTTAGTTTGCAATCAAAGGAGAAAAATTTTAACCTTAAACTTGACGTGGATAAGTCTGTGTTTCATCCTGAAGTAGTAATAGAAAACTCTGACGGCCCTATTGACTATGATACATCTAGAATTCTCTCAGGATATTTAGAGGGTAATTTATGTACTAATTGTCCTACTTATATTATTTATTTATTTTTGTGAATTAGTGCTAATTGCAAACAAATTCACAAACTACGCATGATTTATTGAGGAAGGTGTGATTTATACTGTATTTACTACAAACCTTGGATTAATCAATCATACAAATAAAATGGGCTATAAAATGCTTGAATGCCTATACAATACATCTATGTGTAAACTAGATGAACCGGGATCTGTGGCACATGGTATTTTATCTTCAGACGGATATTTTGACGGTTACATGTCTTCGACTGGAATGGAGTACTACATAGAACCCTCGCATAAGTTTGTTGCTATTGAAATTACACCTCCTACTTTAGCAAACATTATCATCTAATTATGACATAAATTACATTTTGAAATTTGATACACAGATACACATCTTTATCAAATCAATCACAAGGAGTCCTTTACAAAACAGAAGACGTCCAATGGCCTATAGAGCCTCCAACTTGTGCCTCTCACGAACTTCACATAAAACGAAAAGAAGACTTATTATTATTTGGAAATGCTTCGGCAGAATTTCCAGAGTCTCGACGTGCTAATAATTTTCCCCACTCCCGTCGAAAGCGGTATGCAATCGATCCAAAAAGAAAAACTTGCATGTTATTTCTACAGGCGGATCATCTTTTCTATCAGCATTTTGGGACTGAGGAAGCCTGTATAGACGTAATGACTCGTCACATTCAAAGAGTAAACGAAATATATCGTTCGACAGATTTTGATTTGGATGGAAAGCCAGACGATATTTCCTTTATGATAAAAAGAGTAAAAGTTCACACCTCCAATCAATCGTTAAGTAATTCTTATCGATACCAAGGAGAATTCCAAGTGATAAAGTTTCTGGAACTCTTCTCCGAAGGAGATTACGACTCTTTCTGTTTAGCGTATATGTTCACATTTAGAGATTTTGAAGGAGGCACATTAGGTTTGGCCTGGACTGGCGATTTAAAGAATGCTGGTGGTGTATGTGAAAGAAAAGGACATTTCCGCGGCGGGCTGAAAAGCCTCAATACAGGAATCATCACTTTGCTTAACTACGGCAAGTTTGTTCTTCCACCTGTAAGTCATGTTACTTTAGCCCATGAGATTGGACACAATTTTGGCTCCCCACATGACCCCGAGGGAGATAAACACTGCACTCCTGGAGGAAAGGAAGGAAATTATATAATGTACGCAAGAGCGACTGCTGGAGACCAGAAAAATAACAACCGGTTTTCTCCGTGTAGTCTAAAAAGTATTATACCAGTTTTAAATCTAAAAGCGAGGGATATGCATGGATGTTTCGTTGAACCTCAAGGGGCCATTTGTGGAAACCGGGAGGTAGAGGACGGGGAGGAGTGTGATTGTGGTTGGGAAGAAGACTGTACAGAGCCTTGTTGCTTTCCAATGAAAATAAGACCTGGAAAACATGAGCCACCATGTAAACTTCGTCCCAGCAAAGCCTGCAGTCCTTCACAAGGACCTTGTTGCACAGGAAATTGTACTTTAAAATACGGAGAAAAGTGTAGAGATGATAATGGATGCAGGGATAGAGCTTTTTGTGATGGTTCAATGCCTGTATGTCCTCCTTCTCGACACAAACCAAATAAAACTGTTTGTAATGAAGAATCCGTCTGCTTTATGGGCGTAAGTGAATATTTTTTTTATTGTGATGACCAACCTGTTACAGCTGTTAAGACGTGCTTGATTTCACATCTCCAAGTGAGTTTATTATGCGGTAGGTAATCTTGTTTTATATTGCTAATCCAAGGAATGTACTGGATCCATATGCCTTGCCTATGGACTTGAAGTGTGCCAATGTAACGCTGAGTCATGGGAATCTTCCTCCAAATCTTGTGAGCTTTGTTGCAAACTTCCGGGAGAAGGGAACCCATGCTTGTCATCCTTCAAGTGGAATCACGCTCCTCTTGATGTGCCTGATTTATACTCTAAACCTGGATCTCCTTGTAAAAATTACACTGGCTACTGTGATCCATACCACTCTTGCCGAGAAGTTGATCCGTCCGGTCCATTGTCAACCCTAAGAAACCTGCTTTTGGCTGACGAAGGATTAGCCGCAATTGCCTCGTGGATTGATCACCACTGGTATGCTGTACTCAGTTTCGTCGTCTTACTTTTGGTTTCAATGGTAAGTATAAGGAAACATCTTTGACGTTCATTATAGTGCTTAGTGAGCGTTTATAGTAATCAACCATGTTACTCTCAGATTCTTACAGCAAAATTCTGTGGGAAAAGAGCAAAAGCGCGTCTGCGCAAAATAACCGTTCTGCACAGCAATGTAGAAGCAATTCAAATCCATAGAAGTTACTTGGATGAACAAGGAGAGCACGTAATTCATCCAATGGCTGTTAGAAAGAAGATCCCCTTCAAGAAAAAAGTCAGAGAACGTCGTTCCAAGAATCGCTCTAAGCATAAAGAAAGGAGATCGAATAATGCAACAGGAAATTCAACAAGTCCGTCTAAACCCACAATTAATAATCAAGGGTCTATTTGGAAACGAAAACATCGGGGTGAGAGATCGAAAATGAAAAAGACTGAGGCTGTATCCCAGGCTCTGGAAGCAGCTGCTGCATCTGGAGTTCCATGCAATGATATCGTTGTGTTTGCAGGGTCATCGTCATCGAATAATCACCAAAATCAGAACAATCCCAGTCTTAACAGCAATTTGCCCCCTAGTAGTACAGATCACCACAATAGTTCTATTAATAACTTAGTTAGTCATTGCAGTAACAGTGGTCTTGGAAATGGTGGGGTGGTAATTCACGAACCTAAGACTGCAATTGTTCCGAATATCCACGGCAAGAGACCCAAGAGGTTCGTTTGAAATCGTGAATATATAAAATTTATATATACTCATTGAACATTTACAGTAAAAACTTTATTATTCCACTTCTGTTGAACTTTACCTCGGGAGTAATGGTGCTGGTGGTTGGGTTTGGTTTTGGTTGCAGTTGGAAAGTGTATTACTAATTATCATGTCATACAGTGGAATCTAATATGGCATTTGGTCCTGTAGCTTTATAAAGAGTATTTAAAATTCTTGAAATAACTATAAACTTCCTTTTGCCATTTTCACATGAACCGGAAGGCCTAAATTGCTCCCAAGGAGAAGACGGGTTGTATTCTTCATCTAACAAAAAACTGACAACTTAGTTACTCGAAAAGATTAAGCATTTTAACTAACTTTTTTATTCGTTGTGCAACATTTGTATCTTCATCTGCTGTTCTGTAAAGCTTCTCGTTGAATTTACCGCTATTCGATTTACCAAAGCGGTATACATGCATTTATTAGTAAGTTAATTTTTCAGTGCTTCTCTCTTATGCAATCTTAGGTCTTTATTCTTACACAGAAGAATCATAGTTTTTGACTGACTTTTCACTCGGTAAATTTTCAGAAAAGGGAGAAAAACAACAAGTCGTGATGTTCCGTCGTCAAAAGATGTGACCAGGAAGAAATCTCAGCGGCGAACGGGAAAAAGGAGTGATGCGGAAATCCAGAATCACAACGGGAGTCATAAAAAAAGTTCTACAAATGGAAATGGAAGCAAAAGCTCCCCAAGTGGTACAGGCGATTCTGCATTGAATTCCAGGAAAAACATTCAGGTTGTCTACAAACCTCCATTTTCAGTGAAAGTGCAAATCGTGCCACAAGAAAAGAATTCTCCAAAGGACAAAGAAAAAGAAGTTGTGCCAAAAACAAGTCGGTCTATCTCCAACAATAATTCTTCTTGCAATCCTTCTAAAAACAAATCTTCTTCTTCGTCATCTGGTTCATTTCTGCAACGAAGGAAAGGAAATCTAAAAAATCGCTCTTCAAAAAATAATAGTGAGCTCAAAGTGCTTATTCCCAAAACTAACGAAGAAGAAGATTTAAGCAGTCCTATTACTCCTATGACTTCGTGAAAGCGTATAATGTGCATCGTATTTTAAGAATCGCCAAACACATTTGGAAACAATAATATTACTAAATTGAACATTTTTTGTTAAATAATACTCTCGTCATGTATATACCCTCAACGTAGTAAACCTACATACTCTCATTCTACACTAATATTTACACTAGCCATATTAAGTATATTGCTGCGTCCAATAATATAATGAATATTATTATCTCGGATAGCTACCTCCTAATGAAACACAAAACGTCATAACATAGCCTAAGATATTGGACTTAAACTTAAACCAACATTTTACAATTTCCCAGACAAGATCAAGAACGCTCTAGTCTGTGGCAGGCAATTTTAATTGCAACAGGCTTGTCAGCAGCATAGACATGACTATACTATTGAAGCGCTAAAAGGAAACACGGAACATCTTGTTGATGACGTTTTTGTATTGTTCAACAATAGCATTGCATCTTGCCATTTGCCAATATTTTAAAGTCAATTATGGACATCATCACAGTATGACTTGATTTACTTCTAGGAGTGTTTAATTGTTTGCGCTTTCAGTTAAAAGGTATTTACATCTCAAAGTATTCACAAACCGGTATTGGAATGGAAAATGATAAGTAATGTGAATGCAGCATGCAGCTTGACTGAAATTGGATTTTGCTAAAATATACAGGAAAACTGTAGATAATTTTCAAATAAATGCTGCCTTTGCCTAAACTTAAACTTAGTAACATAATCATTTAAACATGTTAATATTTAGCAATTCTTGACGATTTACTGTAAAGTATATGCATATGCACATGGGTACATAAGCGCCATATTTTCTTCATGTTTTTTCTGGAAAGTATATCGTTATGGGTTGACGCAAACTAAACTAGTGACTAGATGACAATCTCGTTGACGTGCTGATATGATCACGACGATTATGATAAAATGCTTACCAAAATGCCTTTATAGTAAAAATTACTATGTACCTTTAATAGTACTAAAAAGATTAAGCAGCTTAAAGATTGTATTTGATAATGCAAATACGAATCACATTTGTATAGTAATAACATTCACAATATTTCAAATACACTGGGTGTACAGACATTTACATAAGAATATGACTAAGCATCGAAAAACAAACGGTTATTGTACCTGAAATTGTATTTTCTGCATAGAAAATTTGATTTTCCTTGTATTATGCAATACGATCAGTCATGACTAAAATATGTGTGACATTTCTCAAAAGCAAATATACAGGTATAAACATACTTGATTTCCGTTTGAACGAGATCATAACATACACTGTACTTGCAGAACATACCCAATTAGTTTGTAAAATTAAAGATTTAATGAACCAAGCGTCGTGATATTGTCCGGTCATTTATCATAACATACACTGTACTTGCAGAACATACCCAATTAGTTTGTAAAATTAAAGATTTAATGAACCAAGCGTCGTGATATTGTCCGGTCATTTAACCTTTGTTATATTCAGTGCTAGGTTAATTTAATTAATAAGTTTCGTTTATTGTTAAAATACTTTATAGTGTTCAGTCACTGCGTTTTTATTCGTAAAAAATAAAATGAAAATACCCTAACAGCCGTTTATGATTTCCTGTGGGCCAAATTTCTTTTTCCATCAGAATTTTGCTGGATTATTCATGGAATTAGTATAGGAAGATGATCAAAACTCATGATATGTGTACGACAGTTAAAATCTACAGTAAATAAATGCAATCGAAGAATGATGGACCATAGTTATAATTAACTGATATAATGAATGGGTTTTACAGCTTATTTCATTTAATAAAAGTTTTGCATAACTAGACATTATTTTTAGCTGCAGAAGTAGAAATTCATGCATCCAAATGCATCCAAATAGTGTTGTAAATATAGGGAACTCAGCCTCATAATAATGTTGATATGCTCGAAATGCAATTCTTTACAATGCCAGAAGTGGAAACGAAGGCCTAGTGGTCCCGATGATAGTGTCCATGACTGTTTGAAAAATGGATTTTGGGACGCAAATGCATTGCTTCCGAATCCAACCTTCCGATTGCCATGTGAGATCGGGCTGCATCCTCAGAACCTGAGCTCTATAAAAGTAGGTATAATTAGTTCACTTAGTAAACAGCTTTCTAAAAACGTGTCTAAGAAAAAGACTACTATAAGCAATAAAAATGGCAACCATGACAGGTAACTTACATGTCCCAAAGACGCTGTTGCTGTCCTTACCACAGAATGAGGCGAACGATTGTGGTAATTCCTGTGTTCAAAATCTAATCGTCCCTAAGCCATAGTAAAATAATAAAAAATTGCTTCATTGTTAACGCTACACAATTCAAGTGTTCATGCAAAGTATTTATTACATGATGTGAGATTTCAGACGTTCACTAATTATGTGCAAAAAGAACGTTAAAGCATAACGTCATTGGAGGATATCGTATACCAGAGTAAAAGAAATAGGATTGCTATAATAATCCAATACATCGAAGACTTGGTAAGCGGAAACATGGAATTCAAGTACAGGCGGAAATAATTGCCAAAGGTGAGTCCTTGAGTCGCATACAACGTTGGACCATGCATACCCGTTCAAAAGTTTAACCCGTAACTTCCATAAATACCGGGTAACTGAGGATTATGATGGCCATAGTAACTTGGAGAGATTAAGCTTCCCCCGTAGTACGGTCCTACGTTTATATCTAAAGCGAATGCCGCAGTAGAAAACAAAAAAGCAGCTATGGGAATCCAAAAGTTTCTCTTGTAATCATAGGCATTCGGAAATGGCTACAAATACAGAAGGAAAATAATATTACATAGGGAAGCGGTTCTACGTTTGATAATAGCCCACTTTCTGAATTGTGCACTATAGGTCTTACAAATGTATTTAAAATTTACCCTCACCCGATTCATAGTTTGGAAACTTGGACCATTGATGTGGCGGTGATGGTGGTGGCTATGAGGCCGTAGACCATGGCTATGACTATGACGCATAGCCATAGTCATAACACAGTATGAAAGTACACTCACGAACACCAAAAATAATTTCATTTTAAGTATCTAAATAAAAATGTAGTTTTTATATTATTTTTTAATGCTTAAAGAGAAGCTGATGATCTCACAACCTTTACCTACTAAAGTTCTCTAGGTAATTTCAATTCTACTATAAATGAAAGTTCTGAGAAAGCTCAAAAGTGTCAAAAGGCAGGTAAGAGTACACAACCTCCAGATTCCTTTCTGTTCAATCTTATAATTTACTTACTAACTTTAACAATGCATAAGTGAAGGTCTGATATAGCTGAACCATTAGTGTATTAAGGTTCAACGCATTAAGGCACTGTAATTCCCTATAACATTGTATGTAGAATTTGGTCAAGGCCAAGGCCAAATCCTTGTTACAGTGCCCCTCACCACTAGAAACAAAACAAGTGGCGAACGGTGCAATGGAAGCATTTTCTTATTGGCTTGCTTTTCGTCATTTTGGAGATATCCCATAGGCTCATTCACATTTATCAAAATAACAGTTTTCCTCTGGGGTTGATTTTATGTTACTATTATGTTTTTATTTTATGTTAGTAGGAAGAAAATCAAAACAAAGAGATGTATTCCAAGGAGGTAACTATTAGTTACCAGAGTAACTTGACAAATAGTAACATAAAATAGCCTATTTTACAGACCCAGTGTAAAAAGGTCCCAATCTTCACCACCTCTATACCCATCACGTAACCTTAGAGACCACCTTGAAGGCAACCAAGAAATTCCTTCAATAGTCCCGTCCCGTAGCTGATTAAAACTCTGCAAAACCGTCCCGTAGCCTATTATGAAGATTTTTGAACCTTCACCACCTCCTTACCCAGCCATGTTACCTTAGAGACCACCTTGCTCATAAGTGAAACTTTCTGAGTTCATTCAGATAAAAAAAATTTGAATACCTACGGTTCGCTTTTGCGTTTGGGAATTCTGAAATGATAAATGATTTAATAAAGATTTAATTTAATTTATTTATAATGATTTAATTCAATTTATTAACATTAAATGATTTAATTTCTAACATACTCTTGTAAAAATGACAAAATGGTCAGTAGCAGTTCTGAAACAGTCAGATCGACACGTACTCAATTTCTGTCTCCGTAAAAGACGGGACAAATCGGAATAATTGATATATATATATGAAAATTCTATGTTAATAAATTGTCTAGAACTAGACTAATGTTGTCAGCTGAGACAGCTAGGCAACACAGTCTAGGCTCATCTCGTTTGTTAAATGCGTCCTGTTTTGCAGCGGATTGCGCCTGTGTTTAGGCCTCATTTCGCAGCTATTTGCAGTTCCCCTCCTGCCTGTGTTTTGCAGCGGAATCCGCTGCAAAACAGGACGCATTTTACAAACGAGATGAGCCTAGACTGTGTTGCCTAGCTGTCTCAGCTAGGCAACAACATTAGTCTAGTTCTAGAGAAGTTAATAAATTAGTTTCTTGTTACTAAACGCCTCTGTGACATTTTACGTAGAAAATTCATCGTAGTTTGAAGCTGCACCCGAGATAGCCTTACAACCTATCTAGCATCGTGTCTAATCCAACAAGGAACGTAGAATTTTGGTTACTGGGGTTACTGGGGTATAAGGTAAGCTCTTCCCATGTTTTTTAAAGTAAATTTTGATTTTTTCGAAGTTGAGCCACTTTTGCCTACTGTTGCCTCGCTACTCTGAGCGACAAAGATGTCATCTTCGGCATCGCCGTCTTCCTCCTGATTGGCTGAAAATATTTGTAAAATACTCGGCTTTATTGGTTCCTTGCCGACCGGCGGCCATCTTTTTTTCTTTATCAAAATTGTCGTTGCCAAAGTTCTGAAAATCCGAGTCATATTCTCATCCGTTTTCGTTGTCCAGTCACTACTACTATGCAAACTGCGTACATAATAATAAGAATTGTACTGCAAAGCTACGGTAACTTGCAGAAATATTAGAATTCCATTGAATACAAAGTAGAATGACATGAAATGACTGAAAGATGAAATATTTCATGACATAAAATTAGTATACATTAGTATACTCAAGTATAGTAACTTGAAATACAATAAATCCTTATTTTATGTCATGAAATATTTCATCTTTCAGTCATTTCACGTCATTCTACATTGTATTCAATGGAATTCTAATATTTCTGCAAGTTACCGTAGCTTTGCAGTACAATTCTTATTATTATGTACGCAGTTTGTATAGTAGTAGTGACTGGACAACGAAAACAGATGAGAATGTGACTCCGCTTTTCAGAATTGAGGCAACGACAATTTTGATAAAGAAAAAAAGATGGCCGCCGGTCGGCAAGGAACCAATAAAGCCGAGTATTTTACAAATATTTTCAGCCAATCAGGAGGAAGACGGCGATGCCGAAGATGACATCTTTGTCGCTCAGAGTAGCGAGGCAACAGTAATTTGACTCCAGGTTCAAGAACTAGTAGAGACGAAAGTGGCTCCACTTCGAAAAAATTTTATTCCAAAGATGCTGGGTAGAACCTACCTTACCCCCCAGTAACCCCAGTAACCAAAATTCTTCTTGGCAGGAATAAAATGTTTAATTCTGATTCAATTTGACATTGTGTATTACCCCATGTTATTGTTCTATTCGAAAACGCTTATTTAGTATATATTTTGCACATAATATGGCGTTCCAAGACAATGAGTAGACAATAACATTGTGGAAATATAAAATATACCCCAGTCGGAAACAGCTTAGTTCGAAAATAAAAATCGACCAATCAAATTTCCAATATATGAATCATTTTTGACCACTCACCTGCTGCTTCCATGACGACTTCTGCCAGGCAAACTCTACAGAATGCTGGTGAGAACTGTATCTAGGCAAACTGGACTGTAAGGTCACCATTTAAATCGCATAGGCAGAAACCATTCCTTAAAACCTATTTCGAAGTCCGTAACACCGTCCCTGAAGATTTTTGAACCTTCACCACCTCCTTATACAGCCATGTAACCTTAGAGACCACTTTAGTAAGTGTGTGTAATATTTCTCGCTATGACAGGTATCAGACCGCTTGACCGCTTATCATGGAATGGAATATCATGGAATTAAGCAAAGAATCTAGAATAAAATGTAAATGTGCTAAGATTTATAACCTTTATCTCTTTAGTGGACTTTGAAGCTCATCTAACAAATCCAAAAAAGTTATAGGCAATGGGCGATGAACCTCCAAAAGGTTTAAAAAGTATTAGCAGGAAATCTTTAAAACGAAATTCCAATGCACACAGCAGTAGTGGGAGCAGTTCCAGTCCGCATCAAAATCCTAGCAATGCATCATTGGGGAAAGCTACCAGTAATTCCCAGCTAGGATCACAGTCAAGAGCACAGATTGTCGACTCTTCAAACAGCAGAAGAAAAAGCAATTTAAGTGGCTCAGAAGAAACAAAAGTGGGAGCAAATGGCGTGAAACCGGAAGTCAAAGGAAAAAAATCCTTAGTACGTAGAAACAGTATCCTTTTGGATCCTTCGATGCCTCCTTCTGTAGTAATCAAAAAGGAAGACTCCGATCTGGAATATTCGGTTAACTTAGTAACAAAGCCATCACGCGCTCTAAGTCAGGGCTCGACGAAGGTTCTGGCACTTCAAATTGCTCAGCACAAACCACCCATGTCTACCAAGTCCTTTCAAAGCACCTTACAGGAAATTGACATTCGACAAGTCCCAACAGCTAAAAAACAATCTAAGGAAACTACATTTACAGAACACCAATTTATGCATGAAACTTATTTGCGATTGACCCCTGAGGAAGGTTTGCACACATCTTACAAATCTATTATTCATGATAAGGATAAAGAGAAACTAGTGGAAGAGCAAAATATCGGGCAAAATCCTCGTAAAATCTCAAAGGCAGGAAATGTAGCGGTCAAAGAGGAGACCCGCAATGAACCTATCGTACATGAAAATCCTAAAGCGAAACCAAAGAAACGAAAGTCTAAACGTAAAACAAAGAGCAATAGTACAAAGGGTGAAAAAAGTGAAGGTGCAGAGGAGGATTTTACCAAGTCCCAAACAGCAGAACTAACAGAGGAAGAAGAATATGTAAGTATTGCAAGTCCAAGTCCAACTGAAAGTGCCGCATGTAAGTCTTCATTTCATGGTAAATGATATTTACAGCTTTTCTTTTGTTCCCTTTTCGACAGCCGAAATGACCATGAATATTAACACCTGTGTAGAAGCAAAGAACCTTGTATTAATATTAGTATTGCTTAAAATTGGAATGACTTAATTTGTTTTGTTTTTCTATAGTTCATAAAGCACATCCTGGCGCTAATGTAGAGTACTATAATGCAGTGGATGGTAAATACTACAATATTTATGATCCGCAACATCCGCAGTATAATATCCTCAACACAAAAGCTGCCCAAGATAAAACTGTTGATACAAGTCTTTCGCAAGAGGACAGGGACCCTTTAGAGTCGAATAACAGCAAGGATAATTCTGCAGATCTCAATAAAAGAATTGAATTGACTCCACCACAATATGATCAAGAATTGCCTTCGAGGCCCCAAGTTTTGAGCACGGGCATGAGTCCAACAAAGGATAAAAGGAGCAATAGCGAAAATAGTGAACATAGCGATATATCCGAAGATATGGCTGGGCAACAGGATAAGGATACTGAGGACACGATAAATCCTGAAGACACGGCTGCCAATTCCCAGAACTCTCAAAACCTAACTGGGAATAATGCAGAGAGAGGAGGAAATGGCAAAGGAAATTCTTTAGACCAGCACGGAGAATTTGAAAACTACGATAATTCCCTATTCGAAGCAAGAGCTAATATTAACCTCAAGAATGATCTTACTTCGCCACAATATTCGGAAAAAACTAACCTGTCTAACGATGAAATTCCACTTAAAACTATTGCGATGGATATAAGTAGTGATACCGAGAGCAAAGGACATGATAGAGCAGCCAGCAGTGATGAAGCATCTGACATTCTGGTCCAGAATTTACAATTTACGCAGCAAATAGGAAATGATGAACTTGAAATTATACAAGAAAAGACACCAATACGTGAAGACGAGAGTTATTTTGAAGCAGATGGTAGAAATGGAGTCGCAGGTAGTGAGCAAAATGGAGAGACAGAGAGGAATGTCGGTGAAATAAAGGGCTTGATGAAAGATGCTAGTGTATCGACTAAGAAGGCAAAGAAGAAGCTTCGGATAATAGAAGGAAACGATGACACGTTTCGTAGAGAAGATGATGCTACCAACGATGGTTCAGAAAGCTTGCTAGAAACAGATAGCGCTACTATAAAGAATAGTGGTATGAAAAATAATTTTCTTTCTACCGAGGGCAATGGTACTGTTGAAGACTCTGATCCTGAAAAGTTGCAAAGGAATAATGAAAGTGATTCTGTCAAGAACAGCATGAACAGTAATATTCAGGGAGTTATTAATTCAAAATTAAATGTTTTTTCAGCAATAAATGCAGAGCAATACAATATAGCACCAAATGAAATGGCTACCAATACAGGAATAAATACTAATTTGGATGTGGAAGGAGTACAATTGGCTAATTTTGTGCCAAGCACAAAAGAGCTAAACATACATGATGCCAACACAGCATTTACCGGTATTCAAGTTGACATGACACAATCAGATCTGCTGCAAACTGCTGATATCCAGAATACTAAAAAATATATAAACAAAAGTACCAATCTGCAAAGTACCACTGAATCATTACGGATGCAAAACGAATTCCAACCTTTAGAAAGTTTTTATGAATCAGAGCTTTCATCTGTAAAAGTTTTATCAGGAAAAACCACAGTCCCTATTAATTGCACAGGTGGTGATGAAAGAGATAACCCAACATTCTTTTGCGAGATTCCTCCAATTTCACCGACTAACAGATCCTGTGAAGCTAGTACTATTGATTTATCATTTAGAGTCCGAGTAACCAATCGCTGCCGTTGTAGACTCAGCAGATGCTCGGTCAACAAAACAACAAAGGAACGTACTCCAAATAATGCTAAAGAATTAGAAGCCAAAGACTTATTGGAAACAGTAATGGAGCCTTCCAGTTACGTTCTTCCGGATTCTTCATCTGAATTTCCTGCACGCGAAACTATCCAAGAACTTAATTTCCCAGATAAATTAAACAAGTTGACGAAAACTGAAAACATTGACAAAACCAATAAACCGTTGGTTGACACAGAT